>JAGVSQ010002807.1:11903-23441 GCA_022683975.1 Rhyacophila evoluta | reverse complement strand
TAATTCAGAATTTAAAATCAATTTCCATCAAGCACCATCAGTCAAAAATATTAATCAATTAAAACAATAACTTGTATATCAAACAACTCAATTTTAGAGATACACAACTTTCTTTACTCACGTTATTAAATGATATTCAAAAATTATATTTCACTACTAAAAGCATCATTAAATTCCATAGTGATATTAAAGGAAAATATGTTGTGCTGTATGTATAAAAGGTATTGCTTTATCATAAGCAAGACGTAAATGCGTGCCATTATTCAATTTGAAGTTTGTACGTATAATTAAAATATATATTATTATATCACTAAAATTCGATCCTGTAAAAATATTATATTACCCCCGTACTTCATGAAGTTGACGTGTTTATAGTACATAAATAATGTGGCTTTCATACCAAAGCTTTAATAAAAAAGTGATTTACATACATTCTTTCTATCCATACAAATCATTAGCTCCTTGTTCGATACAGAATGCAATAACTCACCTTCACGACGGCTTGTTACGTGAAAATGAACAACGTGTTAAAACGAACTATCTGTTTTTCTCTTCAATGGTAACCTCACTCATCTTCTTCCTTTACAATGTTCGCTCCGAAAGTGAAGCATATGAATCTCGACAGTATAATGATGACCATACCAGAAATGGATCGGGCATATCTCGGCATTAGCTAGAGTTATTTTTGACAGGTGTTTTTCACGATAATATTGAAAAAGCCAATTGCTCAATCCTTAAAACATCCACTCACACAGTATGCATAATTTTATTACAATGTTTTCAGTGGCCATTGGTTATTCTGTTACTTTCACAAAAAATGTAATTATCTCAAACTATAAAGTCGATATTGCACAATGTTTATGAGAAATTAATCATTCGTGTAAACATTTTTAAAGAATCGATATCAATGAGAATGGCTATAGTAGTCCGTCTCCCCGGTAACGTAGTTGGTAACGTGCGCACCTAGCAATCCGATGAATGCAGGTTCAATTCTCCATCTGTCGGATTTTAAAAATCCAAAAAATGTGTGCCCATTGGGTTGAGTCTGACAATCAATTCTCGTAAATAATAATCTGTCAAGACATTTTCACATTGCGGAAATCCACATATTCCACTTTCGGAGTGGATATCTTCACAATGTGTAGATCCATATGCGCCACTTTGGGAACAAAAATGGTATATATATATATCTATATATTATTGCTATGACGACTCAAAATTCTGTGAGCTAATTCAAATAATATTATAAGGATAATAAGGGATAAAACAATTGAAACACTGCATAAAATCTGTTCATCATTACTGCAAGAAGAAATGTCACTTTTTCGATTTTTTCTTCCTTTTCGCAATAGTTGACGTTGGGTATACATTATGACTGTCTGTAAACCTAAATTCAATTCAATTGCACACTTAAAAATGGCTTCACATCGTAAAAAAACTAAATACTCATTATCTGGAATAGACATCTTTAAGCTATGAATATTCTCATGTATTCCTCTTTCAAGCCGAACATGGTTATATATAAAGAAAACAACTATACCAAAAATATTGTACTAGTATCTATATGACTTTTGTGGTAACCAGACAACTGCACACATGACAAGTGCTCACATGACATCTGCGCACACATTGAAGTGCTCACACTAACACATAAATTAATATTAACCCTTACCACTCGAGTGCCGCCACCATGGCGGCACGTCAAAAAAGTCATTTTAGGTATTAAAGGGTAAACTTTTTAAGATGAAAATACACCAGGAATTGGAATACTTAAACTCAAAAGGGTATATATTTAAAAGATCATTTGATGATTCTCAAATGGTCAAACCAGTTCATCGCATTAATTCTCG
The DNA here is from genome assembly GCA_022683975.1 of Rhyacophila evoluta. Lineage (NCBI taxonomy): Eukaryota > Metazoa > Arthropoda > Insecta > Trichoptera > Rhyacophilidae > Rhyacophila > Rhyacophila evoluta. The sequence goes on along the minus strand of JAGVSQ010002807.1, from coordinate 21,591 downwards.
GAAATAGTTTCTTCTCTGCTTCATTCACAAAATATCCTATTGAGGATGGCGTAGTCCATTTTAAACTCGTCAGTCCAGTATCCATCATGTCTATTTGCTTTCATCTTGTTTCTTTCTAATTTTTTCTTATGTTGTCTTTTTCATTTTTTATTCTCATATTATTGTTCCGTGCCTTCGTTTAGAGTCCATTGTGGATCAAAATGCCGCGGACATCAACTAAGAAAAGCAATCTTCTTAAAGTCTTTAAACACCAACATTTACCCACATCTTTGTCTTTTTTTGTATATCCATCTCTTTTACTGGTTCTTAAAATACTTGAAAATATCTGAAAGAAGGAGATACAGGAGTGTTAACTGTCTCTTTTTACGGCGCAACAAAGAACTTGCGTGATGGCACAAAGCCCTGTTCTTTCGTAGGGCAACACAACTGGAAGATACGGTTGAATCTTCCCAGTTTTGTTTTCATTTATTTTTTATTTGATCTTTTTTTGTCTCACTGAAACTGCCGTAAGGAGAGATCACCAACCATATTAGTAATTTTATAACAGAATAAAAACCTTATTATTTTCTTCCCCTATTACTTTTTTATTACTATGTCTTACATCTGCCTTGCTCTTGTAGTTTTAATCGCGTTTTATTAACAACTAGTTAGAGCCGTATTGGTATTCACTCCAACACCTTGGTGGCCCAAGCTTTTTGTTTTCATTTAAGACGTTTACTGTAATCCAGTGAAAACTTGTGCGATGTTGAAATTTATCATATTATACAATCATATATTCGCGTTGAAAGTGATAATTGTATTCGATGAATTGTGTATTCAGCATGTCACTTAACACTGCCACACTCGCACGAAATTTGCACTTTGTGTAGTCAGTCACTCAACGATAGATCAACGCTTTTATTATTATCAATTGTTTTTTTTCATGAAAATTTTGTCACAATTTATAATATTTTTTACTGATAAACATTTGTTTAAGCACAGCAATTAACAGTATGTTTTCTTTTTATTACAGGTATGTTCAAGGATTTACATTAATATTTTACATCAGCCTGAATTAACTGTGAAGTAAGTTATTTTAACCTTTTTGGGTCCAGTGCAAATAAAATGATTTAAAATTTTATTTACTTAAGATATTTCGCTACCATTGTGTGCTTCGTCGTTTTCTATTAGAAAAACTTACCCCAATTATTTGACCCTGTTATAATTCGCATATTTTCCAATTATATCCCTTTTATTCCCCAATATGATTAAAATCACACAATGCGATACTTATACATCGGATTTTTTATAAATATTCAATTTATTTGTCATGTTATAATTAAAAATGATTATACAATTATGGCGTCTCGGAAACCGATTGGTAAACGTGCGTGTTTAGGTGTCGGGAATCGCTTACTCAAATCCCGCGGTTGCACGAAAGTCAAAGGTACAAGACTGGATCCCCAATAAGTTTTGGATTATTTGACAACTAACTTTAAAAAAAATTAATCACTGTGGGGATAAATTTATTATGTTTTTAAAGTGAATGTACTAAAATTTGAAAATAAGGGAGCGAATCGGGTATCACCTGTCACCTTAAAAGTCATGCAATGGAACTAAAACCGGCTGAGCACTTACTGTGGGTATCTCCAAAAATCCTGAATCATTTTTATTTCTTCCGACTGGCGGGATTCCAGGGTCATGGATTGATCGGGTGACATTAATATAATGTACTCTGCTTCTACAGCATCATAGATGCTGGCATAGCCTAGGAAGATTCAAGACTGCTGGTGGTTAACATAATTATAATCCTAGAAGCGCCATATGACTCCCGTATGCTGCACAAAGAGAGCGGATATGACAGAAAAAGAGTATTTAAAACAGCTTATACTACCTGTAGCTACTACCGAGTTGAAGCGTCATATTATAATTGGTATTATTATTTTTTTTCTGCGAATACCACACAAAACGGATGTGATTAGTATTAAATATTCTCACTGTAGATGTGCGTGACCTGAATAATCAGATGATCGACCGTATACATGGTAATTATTAATTTGTTATAAATTATATTTCATGGTTTTCGAACCCTGCGCTAGGTCCAAGATTAACGTACGTACTAAACGGTGAGAGTCCTTTGGTCGAAACAAAAATAACCACTCCTCAAAGCGTAACAAAATTATCGCTTCTTAGTATTGCAACTTATGACAAGGGGGTAATTTCAATAATGATATTTATCGGCTATCAAATTTAACGTAGACTTGAATAAGTAGAAATAAAAATTATTTTATTCAGTTTCAGTCATTTGATCAATAATTTTATTGAATCCAACAAATACATAATAAAAGAATATTATTATTTTTTGCATGGGTGGCAATATTTTATATTGAGGGAAGGAAGAAATAAATATCTAGTTACCTACGTAAAGCTGTACAGACCATTTTAATATTCTAAACACTCGCCTTACTGTCCTTTTAGCTAGAGTGTCCAGTAAAAATATATTTTAAATTCAAATTATGCTAAATTTGCTAGATCAATAATTGTAATTGGCTGCAGAAATCATTGGTTCATGCATTACAAGTCGAATAATATAAAATAAGCTCAATACATCAAAAATTAAAAGAGAAACAAAAGAGATCATATATCCATGCGATTATCCTGTATGTAACTGCTTTAAATACTCCCTCTACCCCTCTGAAACGCAATGACATCATTCATATGAGTGATTGGCGCTACCGTTACACACATACCAACGTAATTTGATACACAGATTTACAGGCCGATCCTAGATTCAATACGAAATAATTATTTCTGTTGATATCGATCAATATTTTTATTTCGTAATGACATCATTGAAATAATTATGGTTTATGAGGAGTGCATAAATTATAAAGACCTTGCAATCGGTATGTATTTGAAAAATAATATAAAATATAAGTGCTGGTCACTCATTATTCATCACAGGGTAGTGAGAGTTAATAATAGTGTTACAGCGGAGATAGCTATTAACAACACTCATTGATATTTACAGGTGTGTTACCACTAGCAAACGATTAAAAAAAGATTAGGCTTTTCTTTAAAATACGGATATCATAATCCAAAGTAACCCAGGTTACTTCTTCCATCCTATACTCAACGGTCAACTTTCTTCTTGTGGTACATTACTGTATAACAATATGGTGACGTATTGACATTCATTCTTATTAATATTTTGGTTTATATTTTTCTATCGTTAATATATTGATAATAATATAACGATATCAAAATCAAATTAGTTAAACATAGCTGAGGTATTTCCCAAAACAATTGAGAAATATATTTGAGTGCTAAATGATATTTTCATAATACTTAATTTACTTTATTAATGTATGCTTGGATAATAGACAGTATAATGACCAGTGTTATATTATGTATGAGAAGCCGATAAAATATCTCGCAAATAAAGATATATGTAGATATTATAAATATAAAGATTTTGAAACATTACATAGTTTTTAATTAGTATGTTAATATACGAAATGTACTGTGATTGCTTCATTGTAAGTTTGTCGTATCTGCTTTATTATTATAACTGTCAATTTATATTCAACCGGATTCCAAACATGGAACACATAGATCTCCAAAATATGAAGACTAATCTTGACAAATTGTAATACGCAACTATTAGTTGCCATCAAATCGCTTAACTTGGACATCCAGTCTTGCTTCTTTAAATTTTAAATAATTCACTATCAGCTGCGGTACTTAAACCCGTGACATCCTCTACCAGTCTACTGAAACGCACGGTACCAACCAACCCAGCGATGTGACTATAATAATACAATACACTCTTCTAAGATATGTTTTAATGATCGAAACAAAAGACGACAAACCTACTTACGGTAATATAAATTGTATTGGTTATTAAATGTAAAATTATACTAAATTAATTTTGCTGGGGTAGGCTCTGGCTATAAACCTAATTAGCCAAGATTTACGGTAAATACTAGATTTCAAATTCCCACCTGACAACTATGTATTTCCTAATACTAACGAGTTTCCAGTTTGCACTTGTGAGACACCAGTTTTCTGTGATTTCAGGTTTTAACTCAAACCGTGTTGCCAACAGAATTACCAAAATAAAACGGTAAAATTTTACGGCTTGGTGACGTGTCATTGATCACATCATTAGGTAATATTACATGGTTAAGATAAAAACACGTGCTACGACGGAATGTCAAATGCTGTCACGTGGAACTCGTACGTGTTGAATAGTGGAAATGGTCTATCATTATCATTTTAACTGCTGTAGAATTCACAGTAAATGCCATATTAATTATAAAATTTTACTATCCAAACATCCGGCTAAGCACCTACAATTTTATTTAATAGATTTATCCTTTCTATACATCGGTGTTTTTTACGAATCATAAATTAAATACTAACTCGTTTAAAATATATCTAAAAACACTTACAAGCGCTTAAAACGATCCATAAACATTCCCAATATTTATTTAATCTAAAAACAATTTTGAAAGTCATCGCCGGGGCTTCAAAAAATGTTATACTAAATTAATCATACATATTTTTTTACCCTGTTCTTTCCAAAAGTTGTGCATGATTCACATAGATCCTATGTGAAGGTTTCCGCTGTGAAGTTGAATATATGATTGCATTGATAGATTATTTTTCACGAAAGTCGGTTGTCAGAAGCCCGTACGCTAGCCTCTCAGCTACCGACTGTAAATAAATAAATGCGCCACTATATTTTTGACATTAATTTCTAGTGCATGATACACGTCGTACGTTTCGATCAAATATCTATTTTTAATGCCAGGTTTTCTTGTATTAAAACATCTAACTTTGGCATAGCTGACATGGTGCGGGACTATGATATATATATTATAATAACAAACATATGTATGGCAAAACAGATGTCAATAGAGAAATAATCATGTACAATAATTCACCAAGACTCGTAGAGCATTCGCAGCTTACATCTCAGCTAGAAACTTATCACGCGGTTTTTCGGAGTCTTCGTTAAGTGCCATGATTAGCTACCGGCAGAAAGCAAGTATTTGGGCTTAACTGTTTACAAATTTCAAATAACATTTAAAATGCCTTTATAGTGATACTATATAATCTCCCCGGTAGTGTAGTTGGTAGTGTGTGCGCCTAGCGTTCCGGGGAATGCGGTTTCGAATCCCCATTTGATGGATGCCCATTGGGTTAAGTAATTGTCTGACAAACAATCCTCGTGAAAAATAATCTGTTAAGTCGTCTTCACATTGCGGAGATCCATATACTTCTCACTCTTTCGGGGTGGATATCTTCACACTGTGTAGATCCATATGCTCCATGTTGGGAGCGAACATGGTATAAAAAAAATATCTACAATTTATTTCACTTGTCGCTTGCAAAAAATGTCACAATATTAATAATATTACTTTGTCTCTGAACAGTGTTTGGACATCATTTGGCATATTTCATACTGGATGAAATATATTATTACTCATTATTTTGTATTGCGGCAACATTAATTTATCTATGTTACACATTTTTGACAGTTACGCTCGTATGAAATTTTATGTTCTTATTTTGAATATGGCGGTAATATGTATTATCATTTTGACAGTTCGTAACCTCAAAAATGCAACCGCTACAAAATTGATGCGCATTTGTATATGCGCGGGACCACCTTTGTGTCGATCACTTCATTTTTATTGGCCATTTTATGACAACTCTTTCAGATGTGATCGCTAATCGTTAAAATATACATGTTTCCATATGTTTCATCATTCTTGCTGAATACTAATGGATATATCTTTGTCTTTGAAAATGCTAATGTCAGATTGCTGATAAAACACGTTTAAATACACTACAGCTGTTTTTTAAAACGACATTAAACACCGCAAGATTTATTAAATCTACCAGTTTAAAAATATAATTCAATCATTCGTCCCGATATCAGTTTTCGATCCACGATGCTTTTATCGTGAAATTGAACGCGAGTGGCCTATCCCCATTATCAAGCAATAGGCGGACAATCTGTATATTGGTCATTGCTTCAAGGTTGCGGTTGTTGAGCGAATGGTTTACAGCCAACTATCGTAAAAATCTCTGAACTCGAACTGCCATGAATGAAAAAGAATAGGTAGTTAAATAAATTTTAAATTTATATGGAGCGTTCATAATAGAAAATTCTCTCTTGTACCTTAAAGGATTGGAGCACCTTTATTATTTTGAACGATCGTAAAAAAGATCGCGGCTTGTTTTTGCAATACGTAAAGCCCGCAGGAAGAACGGGCAACGACAGTTCATTGGATATAGTATTTCATTTATGTCATTTTTCTTGTTTTTTTTTCAATAATTATAGCTGTAATTTTTTTATTGATTTACTCGCACATGAATTAATACCTTTCTTAAATCAACTAAATCTTAGTATACGAGTAGAACAGAAAGCGAGGCTGCTTTTACGAAACTTTCCATTTCAGCATCTTTTAAAAAGGACGGATATTGATAATAATCTTTGAATGCACTGTTAACTAATTCAAACAGACTTATATTTATGTTATTTTCATATAGTTTAATCACACTCATCCGGAATCCAGTTTATCAACAGATATTTCATATGTTGTTGAAAATATATTATATACACATGAAGTTTTTTATGCATTTTTTTTTTTGTTATTATCACACATCAAAAGTAACTAGTGTATTTAAAATCATCTAAATATCACTCGAATCAAAAAGCACTTCAAACGACACTGATTGATATTCTTTTAATCTTTTACTTCCGTGTACTGATATGACTCCAACAATGTAGAATATAGAAGATAATCTGGTATTATCCACATTGTATTCGGCGGCGCCAAGAGAAACTTGGGAGGAGGGATGTGAATGCCATATATAGTCCGTACTATAATGACATATGATCCAAGTGCGGCCCGCACTAATCCCTACGTTAAATATTTGGCCCTCTTACAACAAAATATTGTCGACCCATGCTTTACGTAGTGAGCGGAAGTGAAAAGAAAACATTGTAAAAAAAATTGATAGGCATTATGCAAAAGTTAAATATGTTTTATGCAAATTATATATAAATTTCACAAAAAATAAACTGCCGCCAAAACGTTTTCTTATCGTTAAAATATAGCAGTATATAATTAATAGACAAAATAGAAGGGACGTCTCTTATATTATAATAAATAAGACCAACAGCCCGTTCTTAAAGTAAACGTAAAATCTTAATAGTTGTTTGTGTCCCTGGTAGCATAGAGGTTAGCTTACCTGCCTCACAATCCAAGTGAAAGGGGTGATTCGTACATCTTTCGGAAATTTAAAAATCTAAAAATGCAGGACTAGGTGTTCTTTGAGTTGAACAATTGTCTCAAAACAATTCTAGTAAAAAATACTCGGAATATGTCCTCACATTGTGGAAGTCCATATATTCCACTTTTGGAGTCGATATCTTCACATTGTCTAGATCAATATGTTGCACTTTCGGAACGAACGCGTTATATAAAATAAAATATTGAAGAAAATGGAGAACAATCCACGTTACATTACAGTCATTTACTGTGTTGATAAAGTGATCGGAAAATGGATTTTCTTATCTTTGCCACTACGTGATTCTGATCAGAAATGCTACTCCGTCTTGTTCGACTCCCTAAAACCATTTTAGGGTTGGCAGTCCCGATTCCGCGAAGCGACGGCCGAGACTTTTAACGATTTTATTATATGGCAATAAAAATAAGAATAAAATTATTTCCCTATATTTGTAATGTTATTCATTTTTATCACCATCGTTCTTGGCGGTTTTATTATGTATATTCACACATAGAAATTATCTAAAATTCTATTGACGTGTTATTTTGTTGTGATTATAAAATAAAAAAAGTAACTTATTTATTAATTAATTATATCGACTTAAATTTATACAGATTGGCACGATAAAATACGTATAAAATCTAAATTCAACATTCCACGATTATATAATGGATTATTACCAATTAACTCCAACTCTATAAACCATAATGAGTTTGTATTTCAAATTTTAACTATCTTTAATACAAATATTATGCATATTGGACATTAAAATCATTTTCCATCGATAAATACAAATATTAATAGTTATCAATTATATTTTCAGTTATTCTATGCCTATGTTGATATTTTTAAAACTAGCCATGCACGAACTGTTTGTTTTTATTAATTTTCTGAGATATTCATCTTATGGTACCATACACTGATAGTCCGGAGACTTGTTAACCCAAGACGATTATTAGGATTGACCCTGGCCATAGAGTAGTTAGGCCGTGTCGACAGTTCTGTACTGTAGGTCTGATCACTGGTTCATGTTACGTGTCATGCTCATGTGTGGCCTGTCTCAATTTTGAACTGCAGGCGAGGACTGTAGGTGTATGGACACGATTACACTTCATTGTGACCATAAGTTTCAGAGCACATGTATTCCTCAACTTACGACGGAAATACGTTTCAACACCTCGGACGTAAGTCGAATTTCATACAAAACTATAATTTTTTATTCTTTTCATTTTATTCATTCATTCATTTTTATTATATGCTCATTCTATCACAAGTAAATCATGAATTTTTTTCAAATAGATATTTTATAGATGTGCCATATCAATCGGTTTATTTTTTTGTTTGATAAGTGCAGAATCTACAATTATTGATACGAATATACACATTGGCAAAGTTATACCCGAGTCTATGACAAAACATTTATTTTTTGCGTCTGATAAATAGTTGTACATATCGAATGTGGAAAGGAAAAAGGACGTATCCTTCAATTTTTATAAATAGCTTTTATTTGATAATCTGAATGTATACAACTCAACACATTTTCTATCAAAAAGATATAAACTGAATATTCCGAATTGGTATCTAAAAAATATGAAATTAGGTACCAGAAAAAAAGGCTTCCATCTAATCAATTTTATTAGTCTTTCTTAAATAACTTATTAAATATATATGATATTGAGTAAATAAAACACCAGTTTTAGTCTTATTGCACTGTAATGTTTTGACTTTGGCTCAAAATCATTAAATAAACGTTTTTTCTGCCTCCTGTAAATTTTGTTATGTGTGGGTTACGTCATTTTTCCTTTCGACGGTCGACATACATATCATAAAATTTTCATCCAACAAATTAATGCATTATGGAGAAATAACTAAAATACAAACTCTGCGCTAAGTATATGTACAGCTATTTAAAATATAAAATATGCTATTTAATATTTTCGTCGTAAGTCGAACCGCCACATGTCAAGGACTACCTGTATGTTTGAAAACAATGAATGTTTAATAAGAATTATAGAAACTGACACGGCGCGGTCCTGGTGTAGCAGCAGTTCGTGTGTTCAGCCTAATTAAATCGTATTTAAAATAAATACGTAAATGTGTATAAACACTATAAATACTAGCGAATGTTAAAATACATGGTTAAATAGACACTTTCTTGTTTGTTTATTCAGTTGTTTCCAATCGCTGATTGGAATTTATTTAAAACAAGTGGAGAACAGTATAATTTTTCCGTGGTCCAAATCAGACATTTTCAGATAAGGAGATGTTGCCATTTTATTGCAGTGTCAAATATTTCTTTTTCTTTACGTCGTTTTCCTTTTTTGCAATCTTTCAGACCGAAAATGCATACAAGCAACACAATTTTATGAAACCGAAAGTCTATAATTTTAATGCATATAAA
>JAGVSQ010002807.1:0-11803 GCA_022683975.1 Rhyacophila evoluta | reverse complement strand
ATACAAGCAACACAATTTTATGAAACCGAAAGTCTATAATTTTAATGCATATAAAATTATTGTGCACCAGACAAATTACTGGACTGTGAAATGTTTAGTTTGACTGACTGGCATTTAATGTGAATAAATTTGAAAGCGAAATTTTGTTACAATAATAATTACATGTTAAACACGAAGCTGGCAACGAATTGAAAAAAAAAATGGCATGTGTTGCTATGCTCGTGCAGTTTGAGTTTTGTTCATGAAAGTTACACAAAAAATACAATGAATTTTTTGTAATAAATACAACTTATCAACTCTATCATTTCTTTTGAATTTGCAACTAAAACTGAAGCTACAAAGAAACTAAATTAAAATTAATCATCGCGCTAAAATATACAGTCCTTTACTTTTTTGATAGTAATAAATCCACTCTAAATTTCTTGTGGAAAAACAAAATAACACAAACATCGAAAACAATATCGCGCTAATGTCTTAGCAATGATTGGCTAAAGATTAAAAGGTGTTAAAATCTGTACACAGAAAGAGCTGAACTGCATCAGAAGCTGGAGCATGTAAGAATGTAAATGCTGTGAAAAGTAAAATCATCCACAGTCCATTGAAGGAAAGTCTCCGTTAGAAATACAACGAGGTAGAACAAGAAAAAGAGATGATTATATTGCTCTTATTTCTTATAATCGGATGTTTAAACGGCAAATTTACCTCAGTTAGGTTAGGTTATCTTCACATAGAAGACGGCACTTAATGAAGAAGAATTTATAATTAATTTAGTCGTTTAAATGTAAACCGGTTTGGAATATTTAGATAATATGCTGAATCATTTATTTTCTTTCACTTCGATTTACCTTATGTTGGTCTCAGACAAATGAGCGACACTACACTGTGGATATTTTAATTTCACATAATGAGCATTTGAGATTCTGTGATGAACGAATTGTATAAGACAAATTGTGGCTCTTATGTGGTGTGGCTTGGATATATGTAGCTTTAATGCTTATAGAAAACGGTTGTGAATTTTATAAATTTTAAATGCAATTTCGCCTTTAAATGATCATAAAACGATGTTATTACCCCAATCGTAAATATATTATATTCTGGCAACATTTAGTGATGAAAAAATTACTTTCTATCGTTCCATCTCCGAGAATTTCAACACTGAATTAGTGATATTATTTCGTCTGCTGTAACAGATATGACATAACGCAACGCTGAAATATTGTGGTAAGACAAGATGCAACATTTATTCTCGAATGGATTCTCGGAACTGTATTTATGACCTATAATCCCTAATACATTCTTTGCTCTCGAATTTAATTTAGAATATTATTAGTGCCAACATATGCCGCCAATTATTAACGACGGACGTACAATGTTATGGACAGTAAAATTTGTCGTTTTAAATATGGAACATTACCATTTCTTATGAACAATTTGAAATTTCGTTTATACTAAACCAGACTGTAAAATGTTATAAGCAGCAAAAATATAAATGCACTGAAAGATTTAAATTTGGAACATTAATGCTTTAATGAACATTTATTAGAAAGACAGTTTGTACTTAGACTGCGTATGGTGCTCAGGTGTTCTAAACAATAAAAAATATTAAAATATCAAATTATATGGAACGTTACCATTCCTTATGAAGAATTATTGTCTTCTAGAGTCCAGACTACATAGTCTTTAATGTTAAACATAGTAAAAAAAAAATAACGTTTTAGTTAATCATTACTACAAATTTCTGATGTTATTTGTGCTGATCAATTGTTAATGCGTGATCAAATGGTAACCGTGCGCATTTTAAGAATATATAGTTCTAAGGTTGCAAGCTTAGGGCGCAGGGTAATATACAAACAATAAGAACGTTTATAATGTGTTTAATGCCAAATATGAATATACAATGGATTGAGCAATTGGCTGACATTTTTTTCATCGTGTCCGCTCCGAAATTGGTGCATATGGATCTCAGCAATGTGACGATGTCCACTCTAGAAATAATGGAGTGTATGAATCTCCGTAATGTAAATTCTTCACAGAGACAATTAATCGACGTAAAAATAAATCTTCACCTTATTGAGAAACATTTTCCCCACATGCCTCATATTTTGTTATATTATATGAACTGAATCAATTAAAATATACTTACTTATATTTTTGAATATTTGTCGATAGCTATTTCGTTTACAGCAGATTAATAAGAACCTTATTATCTGTTGGCGTTCATTCATTTAATCAGTATATTTACCTCTTATAAAATGTTAAAAATAAATAGAAAATATGAATAAATTTGCTATATATTTTTAGTTGAATGTCATCAACGTTTCTAACAGAAATATGCAACTTCTGCATTATATTTTTTTAATAGCTGTCCGAATGATGCGATATTTTGTGCTGCTCCATACAGCTATAACATAAAAGCACTTTTATTATGTTATCCGTATATTCAAATCCTTTTGTGTCTGCTTTTTCATATAATTACGTCACGGGATGGTGAATACGATTATAATGTTTTTGAAAAGGGTTATGGCCTCTGGCTACTTGCGATTTCCCACGAACACGAAGCGATCGTTATATATTTATAATAGCGTCTTTCCAAAATGTAATAATTATGATTCAGTGACGAAGCTTCAGCTCAAAACGATTAAGTTACTTTGACGTAAAAAAATATTTAGATGTGAACTTACTGATTAAAATTAAAAATTAAATGGGTTTATTAACTCATCATCCGTATGTATAGATCATCAGTGTTCTGACTACAAAGTGAAGTCCATTTTTAGCAAAAATGAGTTATATTATTTATTTAATTTCTACAACGTGTAAAAACTCTGTCACATGTTTATGTTTATTTGATAGGCTATTTATGATTGTCTCTGTATTCATTATAAAATTATTCTAATAATACGCGGATAAATAGTTACTTATTCCTTTATATTGGATTATCTCAAAACTATGTCTTTGGACTTACCTATATAACACAATTAATTCCCGTGAAAAAAAATCTGTCAAAAATGGTAACCAGACAACTGCACGCATGACCAGTGCGCACATGACATCTGCGCCCACATTGAAGTGCTCACAATAACACAGAAATTAATATTAAGACATTTTATACTTAATTTACGTAATTAGAGTATAGGTAGATTTTTATTTCAATAATTTCTGTGTTAGTGTGAGCAGTTGTCATGGAACCGTCAAAAATAAGTTTTTTGACGAGGAAATTCATGCACGTACTTTCTATTTCTGGAGTGGTCATCTTCACATTATTGAGATCCACGTGCTTCACTTTTGGAACGGATATGACGTAAAAAAATCTTACAGCTAACTAATTTTATTAAGTATTTTGGGTAATTTATTGTTATCGGGTGTAATTTACTCACAAAAAAAAACAATACAGGTCGAATATTATCAACAGCAGTGAATCTATGGAGAGACTAACCTAATCTAAAAAAATGCATGGCTTCTTCTTCGGCGCGAAACAGATTTTTTTAAATGTATCTTAAATAAATTGACGAATGATAAACAATATTTTTAATAATAATGCCCCGTATATATACTAATAAGACAAAACCTTATTTTTGGTCATCGGCAAGACTAATCTACACTCATGTCAGCTAGTTAATTTAATCATAATATTTGATAGCGCTTGATGGGGATTCAGAATGGCAGTTCTGATCTGGAGGAGATATAGTACAATACTTAGAAGTATGCGAAAAGAATGAATATAATGCATAAGAAAAATTAAGTTTTGGTCAGAATTACTAATATGAATTATAATATACTCCGGTGGCTTCCAAAATTTTTGGAGTCGCGGATTTAAGATTTTCCCATGGCGCCCTACTATCAGAAAAACTATGAATAATCATTAGAAAGAGATAAAAAAAATCGTTATGCCCCCTATGGTTTCTCGCTTTTTTTTAGCTCTGGCGCTATCTAAAAAATATATAATATTTCACAGAACCCCTGTAACGACGCCACGGCACACACCGAGAATCCCTGATTTAATCAGTAATTAGTCGAATTAACTATGTGGTTGTAATTTAGCAGAAGTAATTAAATAAATTTATATGGCCTGATCATTTTTATGACTTTTTTTAATTGGTTGTCCGTCAATTATTCAATTCATTGGGTATCCGGTCCTGCATCTTTAAATGTATAAATATCCTGCAGCTGTAACCTCTGATTCCGAATTGTGAACGCTTATCTCTCGTTCACAAGGCGGGTATTACTTACAGTTAAAGCTTAAATATTCATTAATCTGTTAAAATGTCTAAACATCCGTGAAATACGATACAATCAGCCCCGTTATAGCAATGGGCATATTTTTATGCAAATAACAAATAATTGCAATTATCTGTAACTCGTTTAGAAACAGTAAGTTCAACACAGTTATGCAGGCCGGTTGTGGCGTCTCACGTTGGTTTAAGAAAACGTTTATCTCAAGACGCTTGAGTAATGGCTCAAAATTACTGAAGATTCTGCGTCGATCTTGCTTGCCATGTGTTATATCACGAGTGCTACCAATCCAATTCGTGAATTACGTATTATGATTTAGAACTTAAATTGACGCCGGCCATAAATTATTTGGTCCGCCATAACCCATCTGCTTTTCACTCGGGGCCAAGGTTTTTTTTATTAGATTCACAGTCGTGCCAAAGTTTAGAGAATATGTTGTATTAATATTCGATTTGACGTAACCGTACGTTTTCTCTGCTATTATAAATTACACAGATGTGTATTAACAGTTGTAATCATTTTAAAGAATGTGGTAAGTTACCACTGCATTGGTTATTAATTGAAGTATATAATAGTTATTTGGTGGAAATTAATTATGTTTCAAGCAGTGGTTTAGTGTGGCCAGGACACCGCCCCATCAATTTTTTGACATGTAACTTACTTTTCAAGGACATTTTTTTTTTAATGTTAAGTGTTTATTAACTAGATATATACCATGTTCGCTCCCAAGGTAGAGCATATGGATCTACACAGTGTGAAGATATCCACTCCGAAAGTGGACTACATGGATATCCGCAATGTGAAGACGTCTTGACAGTTTATTTTTCACGATAACTGTTTGTCAGACAATTGTTCAACACAATGTGCATCCGGTCCTGCATTTTAAGATTTTTTAAATCCGACAGATGGGGAATCGAATCCGCATTACCCGGATTGCTAGGAGCCCACGCTACGCTAACCGGGGCGACGAGGATATGATTTTTTTTAAATTTTAAACATTGAAACTACTAACATTAAAAAACAAAGGGGAGGTTAGAATTAAATACCGCCTATATATTTTTTATATAGCCAAAGATACAGGACTAGATGCCCAATTGTTTGAGCATTGACTGGCAACCATTCTAATGAAAAAATATTTCAAAACATATCTTCACATTGCAGAGATCTATATACTCCACTTTCAGAGCGGACTTGGGAATTATATCCTGGCAACCAGTATGATATTTTGACCCAATCCAGTCCACATCCACATCCTTCCAATAATGTAATTATTTTACATCCTTAACATCTTAATATACTCGTTATATTGTAATACATATATACGTGAACATTATATAAGTATTCGCTGGAATATATTTTTAGATCTATTCTAATATGTATAATACAATATATAACGACGAAACTGTAATATTTATATAAATATATCCGTTAAGCACAATTAGTAGAAAAAATAATTAATTTAAAATCACATAAATCAAAAAAGAAGCTCTCGCCTTTTCTCAATGCTTGTTAATATGTATTGGCATATTTTTATTCATTCGTTAAATCAAAATATATGGCTGTTCATATATAAGAAGAATAATATGTGTGTTAACGTAGTCGTATGAAAGTAAGTAAAATATGTCAATATACAATAAATTTGAATGAAAATGGTAATCGTCCGACGCCCATAGGCAAGAAAATACATCTGTGAATTTATAGAAAGCGTCTTGTTTATTGACGTTTTGTGCATTCTTTAAAGCAACACTCATAATTCTTGCGTGTGCATAAACAACACGTGACTTTGACAGCGTATTTTTTTCTAGTTTGTACGTGAAGTTTCGTCCGCATAGGAAATTGGGCTTCACCACAATACCATAAATGCACTTTCCCTCTGAACAACGGTACATTATAATAAATATACTTATAGACAATATGTTTTACGAGATAATAAATCGATCGCTTCATATAACAATGCCGACCCGTTGATGATAATAAAATATACAATGGGTGATTTGAGGTTAGGTTTGATTTTCATCGATAAGGCGAACGTTAATGACTAGAAGTTTTGAAAGTTTTTAATTGATATTGATTATTGTTTTTAACACGTTAAATCAACGATTGATGAATAGTTGCTTTGCTTTGATTGGAGACGAGGGTTGGCAGATTTCTAAAATCACAGATCGGGACATTCAAAAAAAGAAGTTATATAATTAGGAAAGAAATTTAGAAAAAATACCATATTATAATTGAATTATAATACATGGAAATAAGTACATATGCATACAAAAGTGAACCTACAAAAAATAGTCACACAATAACTCGTAGGAATCACGGTTATTAAAATATATTGATCAGATACAATTACAGGAATTAAATTTTGATTCAAATGCAAAAAAATATACAATTTTAACAGTTTTATTAAAAGTATTTTCCGAGCGAGCTTGTCTATTTCAAAATATGTTCGCCATCTTCGCTTGATAAGTGTTTTCTCAAGTCATTTCATTTCAATTATAATCAACATTTTGTTTCATCAATAATTCAGCTTCTACGGTTTTTAATTATAATCTGGTTCTCTCCTTTCTCCATGTTGTATTCAATAGACTAAATATTTTTTTGCGAATTGTAAAAGTATATGGAATAAAGAATGTTGGCCACAATTTTATACAAATTATTGCAAGCGGAATGATCTTTAAAAAATATTATCATTGTCTGTCATAAAAAATTAGGCGGCCCTCTTTAACTATAAACGTATATTTTTCTACTTATAAAAAATGTTATGTCGGGATTTTCAGAGACAATACGGGGCTCGGGTTTTGTCTGTTGAACTCGGGAAAGTCCCGCTCAAATAGAAACGTCTGGCAACCCCGTAGGAGACTGGAGAAAAATACGATTTTATTAAATTAAAAATGGATTATAATTTTAATTTATCACTAAGATTTGTTTACAATAATTAATTATTAAGCCTTTGATATACACCAATGTAGGGTATTTATGTGCGGATCTTAATAATGGTGTGGGAAATGAAATAGCTTTCGACTAAAAAATTTCAAGAATAAAGTAATAATTGATTGTAATTATTAAGATATAGTAAAATAGATCTATTACTAGCATATGTTCAATTAATAAATAATTTCAATCAAGCCAAAATCTAAAAGTATTTTTAAAAAGATTTAATTTATTATATATCCATACTGTATCTTGATTTTTTAAAATCTAAACGTGAAGGATTAGATATCCTTCAACGGTTTGAGCAATAATTGGATGATAACTAATGGTCGCGAAAAAATATATCTAGATAAGTCTCCAGATTTCTCTATGAAATATCTTTTCAATCTTGGGACCTATCGGTGCATTAGTTCGTAAAATTAAAATAAAATAAATAACCAATTATAAGGATGTAAAAAAATTAATTGACTCAATCAAACAGTACGACAGGTAAGTACTCAATAAGGTTAGTGGACCTTATGTTACTCTACATATCAAATAATTATCATTTTCTTGATGCTTTCTCGGTCATTGATGCTTTACCGTTGCAGCCTGAGAGAGACTTACGGTCACTGGTCAGTGGACTAGACTACCATACTTGAAGATAAGTTCTAGCTTGTCCAAGTATCACTTGCCTAAGTAAAGTCTTACTTTTGACTTAAAAAGTAGATTGGATTGAACCAGTGGTGTGAAACAATCTGCACGCATACGACTCCGAAATTTGTTACATATTATTTATCAAAATTGTTTTTTTTTTTGTAAAATATTGTAACGTAACCTGACCCCACAATGTATCATGTCAATTTAGGATCGTTTTTTGCTTGGTAAAATTATGTTTTAACTATGCATATGAATAATTAATTCTCCATGTTTATGGATGGATTTTTTAAACCATATCCACTCTGAATGTGGAGCATATAATATTTAAATCGATGTAAATACCTATTTTGATAGATTTTGTCACTTATTTGAGATGCAGGATGTTGATTCACAAGTGAAGCGATTGACTTGATGATTAATTTGAATCAATAACTACGCAATTATTATTATTCATGTTTGAATGATTGTTAAACTTATAGTTATATTGATGGATATGTAAAAAACGAGCGCCACGAACATTCATAAATTTCATACACTGGAGTGAAAAAAATTGTAAAGTTTACTGTTTGTAATAGCAATATTAATGGCATTTCTATAACCATGAAATATTTTTGAAAATTCACGAGAATTCATTATCAGTCGATAGATAAGTAATATTACATTCAAAGCCTGTCGGGGTTAGAATGTAATTATGGGAAGCACGCGCCAATTACGCAATACGTACTATTAAAAGCATTCAGGACATAAAAATAAAATTAAGAGTTGCACTTACTTACAAAAAAATACGGTACCGATATCAAACACACAAAATTTGTGTATTTAATATATGATACAAGTACGAGTGATCGTCATTTACAACGGAATTGCTAATACAATCAATAACATTTTTTGTGTACCAGATTATTAATAAAACACGTTGCATTTTCTAAAACAAATGTGGTATGATAATTTTAAATAGATTAAATTGTACCGTACATTCCCCTACTATAACGTTTCATTAATTGTCCAATTTTTCCCGTCCGTTCAGTCCGAATTTTACTTCACTGCATTATGCACGGAACATTACCCGGTCTTGTTTCCAATGTCAAGATTAATTGACTCACAGCTGAGTTTATTCGGCGCTTTAGTCGGCAGCAGATAATATGGCAGTTTTTTAAGACCATAAAATTCAAAAAACATAAATTTCATTTAAGCGAACTCGATCAAGAGGTCGCTAAATTCTCTACCGCTCGCTAGTTTAATTGGTTGAATGCTAATAAGCTGTCTGTTAATTACATTTCTACAATTAATCAAGTCAAACCGGTGTGTCCATTTCAAAAAAACCAGAGCGAAATGTGGTAAACTGTTACAGCATTTAGTTAAAAATGATAAACGAGCACACGGAAGACTTGACACATGCTCTCAATGAGACTTGGAAAATCGTTACGGACTGCCAGAAGCCAACTATTAACAGAAAGATGCTGTGCTCTCTGCAGTGAGTCGCCACTCTAAACTGCAGCACGCGCTTAGAAGTTGGTCAGAAGAAATGATTTGCGACACGCCATGATTAGACACAGGCCTGAAATTCAGGATAAACTGTGTGATAATAACGGCATCTCTGATTGTCGCACGAGATCAGATTAAACCTAAGAAGGCTTTAGAAATTGGAAGAGTCCACTTAAGCATTTATATCTCGAGTACTCTAAGTGTATGAATTATCTTCGATAGCCTACGGACTTAATGAATAAGAAATTCTTAAAAAAATGTAGTAAACTCTCCTAACTGTTTTAGACCAGATTTTTTAAAAAGTTCATTGATTTTATCACTAAAACTGTTATATAAATCTGGTCAAATCCATCATCGTATAATTTTTAAAGTCTGTCAAATACAGCCAAAATAGAACATAAAATTTCCCCCCATCTTGGTTTTCTGTGCTTAAATCCAAGTACATGAAGTTGTTTTAATCTTGGATGTTAATAAGATTATGTGGGAATCTCGGTTCAATCAGCAGCTGGACCTGGTGGGCCATCCAACCTCACTGCCACATGGATGAAGTTCATTTTTTTAAAAGATTGTGGCGTGATGATTTCTCCTCATTATTGCTCCATCAAAATAAGAATCATTTTTGAATTTTAAGTCTGATCAATCCTGCATCTTTGAATTATTGAAAATTTTCATGCAACTATTGTATTTGAATCCGTAATTCGTGCCCACTTCCAATCGGCTTCCAGCGGGACAATTTATAATTATGAACAATTCATTTCGTGGATATAGGTGTCTCATCGCCTTATTTTTCAAAATTTCCATAATTCTTTAGGCTACAAGTTTTAAACTTATATTTAATAATAATCTCGTTGTAGCATACTGAATTAATTATAAATCCGTTGGTTCGCCAGTAGGTTTTTATTTAATTAAAATAAAAAATTCTTTTCGTTGTAAATTAGCCGTGGCATTTATTTAGACAGGTTTCAACGATATTAATTGAATTTGTGGATATATTCTTTGACTTGTTTTGTGTTTTAAATTTGGCCCGCGTCCCAAAAATGTTTTATCACCTACACATTCGTTACATGTTGATATAAAAAAGTTCTGATGAAATCTAAAAAATAGCATCAAAATTAAATTCGGAAATGTTATTTTTAATCCGAATTCAATGTTTTTAATAAACGAAATATTGACACCTGCATAGTTATCTATCTCTAGCTATCTCCAAGCTTAGTATAACCCCTCAGTGGTCAAGAGACTAGCGTACGCACGTCGGTTCCAGAGGTTGTGGGTTCGAATCCGCAGTCACAGCTGTAGAATTCAAAAAATCCAAAGGTGCAAAACTGTGTGCTCTTGTAGCTCTTGTAAAAAAATGACAGTACAAGTCAACCAACTCTGTGGAGATTCATATGCTCCACTTTCGGAGCAGACTTGGTAAAAATTAAATAATAGTCAATTATTCGGCAGTTTAAATAAATTGATTATAAACACAAATATAGACGAAATACGTGTCGTATTGTTAATGAAATGGTCAATAAATTAGTTGTATAACTTACTATAAGCATAGATCTAATAATGAATTCATGAAGTAAAGAATATTATTCTGCCAGCCTACATTTCGAAAACATGACTCAATGAGTTTAGCCTTTAGCTGACCAACTGACGTTACAACATTATTGTGGATCGACTCATCGACTTCCAACCTTGTTTTTTGTATTATTTTCAGTTCTTTTCTCCAGTGTTTTCAAATACCCGGCAGCGTCCTATCCCATTTTACGCACCACGTGTAGGGTTGCCAATTTAAAAGAATAACATACTTAATAAAAAGTAAATATAATATATTATGTTGTACATAATATTTAAAGTTAACGTTAATATTCCAAGAAGTGTCGATGATAATATATCTGCTTGAGAAGAAGCATACGGATGTAAGTCACAAATTGCACGAAATTAGATAATGATTACAACTTGTCATTAATCGGCATGTATATCAGTAATACAATATAAGAGTCGCATCACAAGAAATTAAAGAAATATCTAATTGCATTTAGATTTGACAACCATAACGTGCTAGATGCATAAGGACTCAGGAAGGTGTAAAGATTATACATGTTGCTTCTTTTTTATTTGTTTCCATGTCACAGTTGATTATATTTTTACGGATCTGCATACACATGTATAAAAACTAAAAAAAACATTTTATTGCTCTCCTGTACATGTAATTGCATACGTCTGCTTCTCAGCTACATATATTTTTACACATTTATCCCAATAATAATTGATACGTT
Source organism: Rhyacophila evoluta (assembly GCA_022683975.1). NCBI lineage: Eukaryota > Metazoa > Arthropoda > Insecta > Trichoptera > Rhyacophilidae > Rhyacophila > Rhyacophila evoluta. Next base: position 254 of record JAGVSQ010002807.1, on the reverse strand, counting down.
TCTATACAATATATTGAGAAAATATCCATGGATATTGTTGCTTAGTTCTCGTTGTACTAATTTAATAAACTAAGTCGCTCCGGTTTGCGATTGGCAATCACAAAGTATGGATTGACATTCTGAAAATATTAATATTTTTGACTGATGGTGCGTGATGGAAATTGATTTTAAATTCTAAATTGTTTAAAACTGGTAAACATCCATATGTGAGATCACTGTTAGCGACCCGGTTTTCGCCTTTCGGCATCTTCAGG
>JAGVSQ010002806.1:0-23443 GCA_022683975.1 Rhyacophila evoluta | reverse complement strand
CTGTGCAAGTCCCGTCTCGATATCTCGAAGTTTAATTTTTTCGTTTTGTATGGACTTAAAATGAAAAGTAAATATAAACAGAGAACAAGTCAACTTGAAAAAAAACACAAATACAAAATGTTAAATAACATAATTTTTGACCATTGACCATTCTACCATAAGTAGAACATGAAATATTTTTTTCTCTGTTCCACAGGATAAATGTACAGGTATTCTGTAGATATGACATATTAGTCGGGGTTTTTTTTATTTGATAAATGCAGAATCTACAATTATTGATGCACATTGGTAAAGTTGTGTCTGATTCTTTGACAAAACATTTATTTTTGTTGCATCTAATAAATAATTTTTTATATTATAACCTTTTCATCCAACAAATAAATGTATTGGGGGAAGAAATACCTAAAATATGAACTCCAAGTTAAGTATATTTACAGAGGTAAACTTATGATTAAACGCAATATCAACTCAGTTTACATCATAGGGAAGGAAAAGTTAAAACTTTTTAATGAATCCAGACGTTTAAACAAAATGATCAGTGTATCGTTATTAGAAAAAACATTTTTGAGAAATAGTTTAAATGCTTTCTCTCATTTTTTTCATCGTAAGTCCAAATCGTCGTAAGTCGCATCTTACACCTAACAATACTTGCTGTATGGAAAAAATATCAAATATCAACATAGTTCTTTACCCAAAATCGTAATGGAAGGGTTCAGTCTACCATCTGTATTGAAAAGTGACGGATTGTCCATCTTAGCAAAAGGTTTATTAGGATCAGGATCTGACGGTGTGCCTTCGACGCGGGCCCATGCACCAACTTCAGAGAACCTACCGACTGATATAAAATTTATTATAGCTAAATTATTAAAATGGAATATACAATTCACAATAAAATGAAATTACATAAATGCTCTGTTTCGAAACAGAAATAGTAATTGACTTAAATATCCATGTAAATTATTAAAGTAACAATAATTACCGATTGAATGCATAACCAATGCATGCTCATGTATGGTGGCGTTGGCTAAAACTATGGACTCTTTCAGGCGAACTCCAGCTTCTATGACTACTGAAGGACCTATTGATACATTTGGACCAATCTGTAAACAATAAAATATATATATGAATAAATACAATACTATGAAAAGGAACTAAAGAAAATAACAACTAAAAATTTTCGAAGATAAAGTGAGTATTTTTACAATATTTTAAGTGTTTATACATGGCGAAATTATTTTGAAATTAAAGTGTTGTATTTTTCAAATTATTTCTTTTCTCAATATTTGTTTATTTGATACAAAAGCATGATTGTTTAACCTTGATTTGTAATATGTATGCTTAATTTTTTAACATTTTCTGACATAGAATGTAATAAATATGGTATATTTAGTTTCCAGAAGTATTTGAAGTAAGACAATTTCAACCTTTACAGGTAGGTAATTAAATTTATGTTTTACATGTATTATCATGAGTTACAACAAAGAAAAAAATTCCTGATCACCTGTGGCTAACCTAATCATGAATCTTATTAGTCCGATAGAAATAACGAGGTACGATCCAAATTATACTATCTCATTATACTTACAACAGCAGTGGGATCTACTTTAGCGGTGGCATGTATGAATACGTCAGGGAGAATTGTCTGAGAGGATGTGTCTCCACCTTCTGTCGGAGTTACCAGTCTCTCGGGGGCTCTCTTCCTGTACAACTCTAAGTAGTGCCGATTGGCATATATGGCAGATCCAGCTGTTTTCACTTGGGACCACCATGTAGTTACCTAGAATTCACAATATCAGCATGCATAGAATAAATATTCTTTATTTTGTCCATAACCATTGATACGGTACCCTCAAAGTAATGTTTAATGTGGAACTATGGAAACAGTCTTTTTATAAAAATTGGTTGCCAGCACATAACTTGAAAATTATTACATTAAACAATAATACAATGCGTTTTACCTTCCTACATCAACTTTATATTCATATATCAATTAAAATTATAATTACAACTAAGGAAAATCGTTTTCACATGATACATATATATGGAAAAGTAAAAATTCTTCTTCTTTTGAAATATTTATACTATTAATTATATAAATAAATGTTTCAACTTACTTGCATCGCAAAAAGTTTTTTTGTCCCAGCAAGTGGAGCCAGTATTTCTTGTTCCCAAGCGATATAGCCTGCATCTCGACCTGATCCATTGCTTCCACTTCAGAAAAAAACATTTATTTTTAAATTATATTGGTACTATTTTTAAACTTGAGTATTAAAAATGTGTTATTTAATCTTGCTTACTTGTAATAATCATTTTGTTTCTTATTAAACACCGTAGCCATATTTTGGAATACATCCATAGAGCAAACGTATACTCCGCAATTAATAATGGTAGATACATAACTGTTTGGTTTCTCCACATAATGGTCTACTGAATACAGAGGCTTCGTGAAAACCATGCAACCATAGTTTAAAGATTGCTGGCGGGTGGCTTCTGTTCCTAATATTGTTACCTAAAAAATAATAATTATTACATAAAGACATAAGAGATCAGTAAACAAATACTACTAATTATGTCTAAAAACCATAATAAAGTTTGGACGATTTGGGAAAAATCTCATGTCAAAAAATTAAAAGATAAATCACTATTGTCGCTGCAATGCGAATCTATCATGAAGGTGCATCTTAACATATTGTTTATTTAAAAAACTGATGCACTCAATCCATTACATCCAAGTGCTATGGGATTCGAAACCATAAACCTCAGTTCAGAAATTTTTTCAAATATACATGGTCACTAATATTCCAGGAACACATATCTTGATTTTTTGCTTTAAGTCACTTTGTAAAGAATAGTTTTATTTTTTGCAATCTCTTGTTTATACATTTTACATTAACACATTCGTTTATAAGACGTCCTTAAATTGTGTGTTGATGCAAAAATGTGGAAATAATATAAGACATTGCAAAAAATAAAAGTTTTAAATCAAAAAATCAAGATATGTGTTCCTGCAATATTGCCGACGACATGTCTTTTAAGATTTTTTAATTATTTGGGCATAGAAGTGAGTCATTTTGCTGCTTCTACCGTATTAAAGCAATATTATCTTAAAAATATTTTTCATATTATGAAATTTCGTATTATTTTAAAAGCTAGAATAGGTTTTACGTTTCATTGGTACTAAAATGTTCTATAAAAGTGAAATATAATATGATGGGATACCTGAGCCTCTGGTCCCCTTTCTACATGAAAATCATACAACTGTTGTAGTGGAAAGTCGGCACAGACATCACCATTTAAGACAAAGAATGCGGCTGGTCCACCAGCTCTAATTTGGTCTCGGAAGTGATACATTCCACCAGCGGTTCCAAGAGCTGTAAACTCTTGCAGGTATCTATTAAGTGAAATATTTATTATGGTTTAAAATATGATTTGATTTTAGAGCTTGTGAAATTATACATCAGAAGCTATTGGTTAGCATATGAATCGAAAATTACTACTATATTTTCTTTAAGCCATGTTCGTTCCGCAAGTGGCGGATAGAGACTTCTACAGTGTGAAGACATGAAAGACAGATTATTTTTCACGAGAATTGTTTCCAGTAAATTGCTCAACTAATGGGCACCCAGTCCTGCATTTTCAGATCTTTAAAAGTCAGCAGCAAGTTGGAAGCGTTATTCACACATCGCTTGCATAATTTGACATTTCAACTGCACATGCACACATGTCATCTTCCAAACATCTTTCACAATGGCGATCACGCCTACGAAAATGACGTGCTCTAGTGTAAAAAAGGATAAATGATGAAACACTATATATTTTGCGGACCAGTAAACGCAGAAATAATATATTTGAAAAACTATGTAGTATTTGACTAATTACATTTTAACCTATACTACAACAGGTAGAAATGAAAAACAAATGTTGATCTTATTGGTAATACAAACAAAAAGATAACATGACAAAAATTGTTAATTGTCGTTTATTAGAAATATTACAAACAGATCAGTAAATGGCTAGGTTAGGTTAAGTTTGGGTTTTTTCAAAAATAATTTCTCGTATTTCAAGATGGCAATATTTAATTTAAAAACCGGCTTCAGTGTTGTTTTGGAGAGACGAAGTGCTGCATTGCCAATAAACATTGAAATCTCAAATTATGCAAGTGATGTGTGAATAGCGCTTCCTACTTGCTTCAAACTTAATCATATTTTTTGAGAAAGTTCTGGGACAAACTTAATAACTGCATATCAACTAGGAAATAACCACATTATACACATACAAAAAAATAACTATTTTACATTATCTATTCAGGTATAACACCTAAATAATCAGATATCAAATGAATTATCCATTCAAATGACTTTCAAATTGATTATCTACTGCAAATAGTAGAGATATAGTATAAATTAAACTTGTTTATCAACTTAAGAATGTATTTAATCATTCTGCTTACCTGATTATTATCTGGTATTCTTTTTGCATGTCCGACAAAAAGTCCTCCATCAAAGCTGAAGGATAGGAGCCAATAATTAAAATCTCTTTGCATTGTTTTAATTTCACACAAGCCTCGATGTGATGCTGAATTAGCGGTAAGCCGGCAACCGGGAATAAAGGCTTTGGAACATCGAGCGATAACGGCCGAAATCGGGTCCCTGGAAATCAATTGATAAGGTTTAGCTGTGGAAAATAATGTCCTGACAAATTCGTTCAATGCCGTATAACGTACCTTTTTCGGGTCCACCGATTAATATAACAGCTTTCAGCATTTTTGCGCACTTTACTGACACGTATCAGGAACCTGACTATGAATGTGAATTTTTATTTGTTTACATTTTTATCAGATATGACATGAGTGACGTCTCATAAATAAATGCTGCCATTAATATTTTAAAAAGTAAATACGAAGCACAGAAAATCCAGATCTACCTATTATTTTTTATACATTTTAAGCATTTTATTTGTGAATGTTGGACTATTTTTAAAAATCTTATATTTATTTTATATAATGTATACACAAAAGTAATAGTCATTTCAATATAGAACAGTGATAAACAATTTCTATTCGAGTACTTCAACAATGTAGCTGTTAGATTTATAAAATTTTAGATAACATATTTATGGATGTCAAAATATTGGTATGTGAGAAAGCAGACGACAGTATTTTTTTTTACATACATTATTAATTTAAAATTCCATGACAGCCGAGGGAATACATTACTATAGCAACATTGATCCGTTTTCATCGACGATTTGGCTGTCACAATTTTCCGCAAGACGGCTGCCTGTTCTAAATAGTTTTGATTTTATAAAAGTGTCAAAATGAGTTCAGGTTTTATTTCTGAAACAGAAATAGCAGAAGCCAAGAGGCGTCGCCAAGAAGAATGGGAGAAAGTGAGGACTGCAGACCAGCCGGAAGGTGACCAAATCTAACCACAATAAAATTGTACACATCGAGTCGAAATGTTGTGTAGTGGCAATTTCAAAATATCTTCCTTTGTTTTGCTACTACGCAGTCATTCAATGCAGGTCGATTGAAGTAAATATATAAGAGCAACATAGTCCAAAAACCCCCAAAATAATTAAAAATGCGCGCATATGAAATAATATGATCTAGTTAGTCTAATATGTTCGATTGAAATATGAAACGTGAATTACTTTGTCATCACAAATGCTTATATCTGCTTAAATCGATATAGATTTCCCCTTGCTACTCACTTCATCTCTATTGGTACTTTTAACAATATTTTCAATGGAATGGTGAAGTTTCAGGTATTCACATTCTGGCTGAGATACTTTAGTTTTAAATGAATATGGTAAAATTAATGACAAGCGTCGGAAATTAAGTTAGTCCCGAAACTTTGCACACACCGATGATTAAGTTGGCAACACAATTTACTTGTATAGTTTGATGTATCAATGTTAATCACTCTGTCACTTCGTCTCTCCAACAACACTAGAGGCAGTTTTAAACTGAGTATTCCCTTCCTAAAATACGAGAAGTTATTTTTAAACAATGGCCATATTGTGTTTTTATTTGTATTACAAATAATATCGTCAATTGTTTATCATGTGTACCTGTATAGAATAGGATTAAAAAATAATAAATGAAATACTACATTGCTTATGCTGCCAACATAATAATCTGTTTTGCAAAAATCTTCATGGCTAACTTAATTTCCGACGCATGTCATTACTTTCACATTAAATACTTTACGGAACTAAATTTTTTATGGTAACAATGTTACAGGATAGTAAAAAAATTCTAAACGGACTTCTTCCAACTATTCCAGCGTCCTTAAAAACCATCTGGTTCTATCCAGGGCATCCATTTGACAAAATTAAATGATGATCATTTTACCTAAAAAAAAGTCAAGCAACCAGTGGGTGTCAGAAACTCCCAGAGAGAATGAATCTATTACAATTAACAATTTATTAGTGTATAGAAATTTTACATGATATGATGCATCCAGTTTTATAGTGTTCCTTTGGTATTACAGAAGCTCCAGAAGAGCTTATTGATCATCGGCCTCTTTATGCACGACTTGAAGAACAAAAAAATAAACGGGATGCGGATTATGAAGAGGCTCATAAACTTAGTAAGATAAAGATTTTATTTTATTTCTTTATTAGAAATATGCAAAAGCATATACATTATTCCATACATTGTAATTCCATTAAGGAATGACAACTGTCATTGCTTACTGGGAAAAATCATTCTGTTATGTAAGTTTATTATTTGCAGAGAATATGATTCGAGGGCTTGATGATGATGAAGTCGGTTTCTTGGAGCTTGTGGAACAAAGCAAGGCATCTGTAGCAAGACAAATATCCTTGGAAGAACAAAGAGAAATGAGGGAATTTAGGTACTTATATTTAATATTCATCGTAAAACATGACATTTTCCACACATCTGCATAGTTCTATATTTCTACAATATAATACATCATAAATTCATTTAGACAAAAAAATAAAATAGTTGAAATAACTCAAATTGAACCCCGGATTTTATAAAACGAATGTATATTTTTGAAACCATGTTCGCTCTGAAAATGGATCATATAGATCTACACGGTGTAAAGATATTCGGTTCGAAATTGGAGTACATGGATCACTGCAATGTGAAAACATGTCTTTACCATGTCTGTGCCAAATCACATTCAAATCGTTTGTAGTGTTTAATCAAAGAGGAGAACCAATATTATAATAAACTGTAAGATGTCTGCAAATGCTGATCAATGTAGTTGTAAAAAAATTGATTGTTGTAGAGAAAGAGTGAGCACAGTACAAGACACAGCAGAAAGAGAGCGGCTCCAACAAATTGGTGGAGTAAGGCAGCCAACATCAGTAAAGAAACCTTTGACAAATAGTACCAGGAATAAATTACAAGGTGTAAGTATTTCATGAAATCTGTTCTACAATTCTGAGAATATATAAGTATAGAATGTTAACACGATTACATAATCGGAAACTGCTCAAAACTGAACATACAACAATCATTTTTATATATTCCATGTAACTTCAATATGGTAAATGAGAATTTTGTTGAGAGGTCTTCCAGTTGCCATCAATCTTGGTGGCTTTGTAGATAGCTCGAGAATGAACAATTGGAAGCCATAGTTTTTTTTCGATATATATTTATAAAATATATTTCAAATATGGTTACAATACGTTTCAGGTGATTGTGAGGAAGCGGAAGATCAGCGATACAGATTCTTCATCATCAGAGCAGCCGCCAGTTAAGACTTCTAGTAATGGACTAACCAAAGAACATTCCGATACGAATGGACATAGTCTAGAAGATGAGTAAGTGTTAAATCAAGCAGAATCGTATATACATGACCAGACTCTTATCAATGAAGCTTGCTTCTCTCTGTTCCTTTTCGCAAAAATGGAGGAATCATAATGTTTGAAACTGTATCAGCCACTGAAAGGCTCCTTCCTTCCTTCTTTTGAAATAAGAAAGAATTCAATATCAATCAATTTTTTTGCTCCGAAACGAATTAAATGGACTTTGGTGTGACTACTATGTCGAAGTATTACAATTCTTAGATAATTTTTCATAAACTTAAAATCATGCTTTTCATAAATTATAAATGTATTCCAAAGGGATTCAGGCCGAAGACCAACTTATCAAAAACAATGTAAAACTCTTATTTATATTTAGATTCTTTTTAAATTTTACAAGCACTTATACACAACTACATCTCTTAGAGTTTCATTAAATTTCTAGTTGATAATTAACAGTTATGAATTAATATGCATAGTGTAATTAATATATATTCAATTTCAGTGCGAGACCATCAAGTGACTCATCAGCACCGGTCACTCCAGTGTCAGTGGTCGCCCCTGTGGTAGTGCAAGCAGGAATGCGCTGCATCGGCATTCTGCCAGGCATTGGACCTTACCGGGACTCCAGCGATTCCGAATGCTCCTCGGACAGTGATGATGTAAATTGACTTGTTTGTTAGTCACCATGATATTATCGTTCAATTAAGAACCCTAGATATATATTACTCCCACTAAACCATTGTTAAGACTATGTTTTCATGGTCTTCACAATGATGTAACCATCCAAATACTTATAAATGAATCTTAACCTAAAGAGATATAATTCAATATATTCAGTTATTCGGAAACATTCACTGTTTATAGCACACTCAACACTATGTGGATAATTAAAACGTTGCCTTAGAATACACAAGTAACACTCTTATTATGTTTGTCAAGTCCGTGGATATGTATTAAAAGAACTATGGTCTCTTGAAAAAGTTTTTTTTTCTAATTCATCATAATTTCTGTCACATACTGTGAATGCCCCCAAAAAGACTGAACCCTGTTTGTCTCTTCTAACTGTATTCCGGCGGAACTAAGAAATGCTGGCATGACTTGGGAGAATGCAAGACAACTGACAGGTTATAGATTCCTGGAGATGCTATGTTAACATGTGCCAGGAGAAATAATTTCATTATTAAACCTTTCAAGAGTGGGTTTTTTCTCAATGCATTTCATTTTGATACATGTCGATTGATATATATGATAATATCCTAACTTCTTCAAAAATGTCTTCAGAATTATCCAATAGTTATAGAAACGAACCATATTTTACCAAGAAATACCAATTTTTACAGCATACGGTCAGGCACAGAATTGCGTCTATACTCTTTTTTAATAAATAGAGTTGACCATAATACTACGTTCGTACTCCTTAACGGGTTAGGGCTAGAATATTGTATTTTCATCTTCTTATCACTTGATATAAGTTAGAATCGATTAATATGTATTTGGATTCACGCTATGAGTGATTGTGATAATTTTCAACTCTGTAGGTTTCCATTTCTCCAAAATAAGCTGCTTATTTAATACTAATCCCAATAAAATTAATGTTAAGATACCTTCAATGAAGGATTCTATGTTTTCCTCTAGGTTGAAATTTGATTGGAAAGCATTTCCGATCTACTGTTTAAATGTTCTTATATAATTTTCAGTTGGTATCAGTGAATCGTCAACTTATGTGTGTTCATAGAATGGTAATTACGTTGTCTTCATTGGGTCAGTGTCGCAGAATCAATTTTGATTGTTCTTGAAAATAATTATGTGTATAAACACACGATTTTTTAAAAACAAACTTTTTTTGATTTGGCTTTTGAATGAATCCATGATTTTGGCACAAATCTTTCTCATTTGAGTCGAGCCTCTGTATTTTAATCTGCGTAAAAAACCATGGTACCATAATACATTGTGTTCTTTAACGTCTCATTCTCTAGGTTCTTTTGGGTAAAATTTTACAAAAGAATCACACTTGCTTAGCAATATTAGGTGGAATTTCTATCATTTTATGCAGTCTATGGATAGTGGATAGCACCATACTATTAACTTCTTCGATGCAGAGCTATTGATATTTCACTCTCCACCTGGATAGATTTATTTTTTGCTCCCCCCCCCATATATCCGCGTAGTGTGACCAAGTGATGTAGATATATAAATTATTTATAGTAATATGTAATAAATTTTTTTCTCTTTTTCAGGACCATCATCCACATCCGCACTTTGATCTTCTAGGAAGAAAACAAGAATGCAAAGAGAAAGCCAACGAACAAAGCTAAATATCCAATTAAAATAAATAATATTCAGCGAGTTCGTTGTTAGTGTTATCCAATAGGTTGTATTTTTCATCAGTTCTGTCGAAATATGACACATTAAAAATGTTTTTAAGTCATTTTTTATAGTGAAATTCACACCGTATGTAAGAACTTTAAATGTCATACGATATTATAAATCTTTTCAAATTACCATAAGAGATGTTTATTTCGTTGTAGTCCAATTTGCACTAAAATAAAAAATAGTAAGCATCCTTTTCTGTAAAACTCCTTAAGTAGAGCATATGGGACTACATGGTATATCTAAGAATCCTCCAGGTTCAACATCACATTTTTACTTGTATTGTATATTCCTCTCGACCTCCAGTATCGACCGAAAATATATATTCCTAAAGCCCAGTATAAAGTTGATCTGAGCTTCTATTAAGTGCGATAATTTACCACCATTAAATAGCATCGTCAGAGTGTATGTATAATAAGTATTTGGTTTTTTTTTCGAGTACAGATGTGAATTGTAGACATTCGACACTGACTTGAATATTAATTTAGCTATTTTTATTAGAGTAGCAAACAATATCCCCATTTACACTTCTAGATGACTAAATCTGTTGACGCTCTTGATACCTGTCATTTTTCAGATGACACAACCAGGATATGGCAGGGTTTCACATTAATTTTTAAAATAAATTGATATCCCTTTCTGCTTATAGTCTCTTGGTAGAGTTGTCCGATATAACAGTATATTAGAGATCACAAAACTTCACAGAGAAGTTGACAGCTATACTTCAGACTAGTATATATCAAGCCAATGATTATTGCTGTTTTAGTTTTGCTTATGTAATTACTCAAAAGTTGTAACCTTTATGTTTAAAAGAAAAATTATTAATAATTTAAACTTTATTATTGTACACTAATTTTTGCAGTATATCTTTATTCACTGTGAAAAATGACTAAAACAGTGTCAGGTGCAAACTGAAACTATCTTTTTTTAGTTTGTAAAACACTCAGTATATAAGTTAGGGTTTTAGATTATAATGTTGTATTAGTAACTAATGAAGGTTTTTAAACTACCAATTCTGTCATTCCTATAGTATCTACAATACCCAATTAATAAATATTCATTGCTTCATCGGTTGGTAGGCCTTCTTCACAACTTGAGTGTTTAAAAATTTTACCAATTTGAGATAAGAACACTTATTTTCCCATCTTTCCGTTATGTCTCCATGCGTGTTATACGGATATCTTACCGTCTCTTGGCAAACGAACTACACTTCAAAATCGCACCAAGCGCATGCTGTCTAATTAGTATGCACTAGAATGTGATTCCTATTTTGGCAAACCTTATTGTGGTAATGTCATGATGGAAAGAATGACAGCCGTTTGCAAGAAACTGGTTTTTAAATGCTAAATAGTAAGCTGTGATAAAAATACTTTTTTATCTATATTTTTTCTGAATTGGAGCACATAAATACTACACAGCGTCCCCAAAGAATCCTTGTTGTAAATCAATGTTCTCGGATCATCTCAGGTCATGCCAGAACTACAAAATACAACAGTAAATTGTATTTGTAGACTTGAGGAATTGTAGTATCTAATCAACTTGAAAAGGCCAAATCAGATTTAAGTCTAAATGGTCTTTTCTCTACAATCTTTATTTCAAACAAAGTCATACCGGTGTGACCGCTGTGACCAGTGCTATGATTCACTACAGTTAATACTACAATCTTAGAATCGGTTTAGTTATGTTGAATTCTTTCCTGAATGATTGTTAAAAAAGTATAACAGAGATGTTGTTTTATAATTAAAATACTAAATGGGACTTGCTATGTACATCACCGCAGTTGTATAATCAGACTATGGTAATATTTCTGGCTGTGTCGATAGATATAAGCAACATGCACTTAACCCTCAATTCACAGTGTCTTAATTTAATATCTTGAAAGATAGTCTATTAATTTAGATCTAAGATTGATAAATCTTGTTTTGTTTTTATGTATTGTAAACGACTATGGGTAGAATACCAAAAAAAATTATCTTGTAGACCAACCAGATCAATACACTGAACTAATAATTTGTTGTATTCTGTGTTGGAATGAAATTGTCTGTAGAAATTGGTTTTTTTATGACACAAAGGTTGACTAGAACCACAGAAAATTTGAATATATTACAGAATATGGTTCAAATGATTTAATTTGTATTAGATAAATAATGAATTGAAACCATGTAGTGTTCAAGAGAAATGTATATCCTTAATAAATTGTTCCTCTGTATTCTCAATAATTTTACCCTGTTAATTATTATTCATAAACCCATAATATTAAAACTATCTACTTCAGTCAAATGATCTTTATATTGTAATAAATAAAAACTTTATTTAAAATATTGTTTGATTTTGAGATGTTTCATCAGATTACTTTTGTAGCATAGTTTTTAATTATAAAGGAAAAGTCTTTTTCAGTTAACTATCCAAATTGATAACCACTTTAAATGGGTAATAGTATTTTTAATGAAAATAATTTGACAGTGGATGTTTTATTCTAACTTAAATAAAACTAAAAATTAAATAAATCATACAGATGACTAACAGATTATTCATCACTACTTTGCAAAAAACAAAATATATAACACACACATTGAAAATTATACACAATAATTGAAACTATTTCACGGTAAAAACTTGTACATATTCATATTCTTATGTGAACAACCGCTGCTATAATATAAAATTTGAGTTATTTTAATTCTCCTAGCTTATACACGTGGTTTTTAACCTGCATGAGTGTGAAAGATGGAAATTATACACCAAATAGATAATAGGAAGCAATCAACACAAATAAATGTTTTGTGAATATCGCATATGACAAAAAAATAAGAATGATGGCATTAATTTTTTTGTAAATGTTCGATTTATACACTGAATTATAAGCTTATTTATTTATATTCTGAAATCAGATACAAAAATAATTGACTTATTCATCTTTATATGTGATATTACTTTTCCAGTATGAAACTTAATCATTGATGGTGTTAGTACTCGCCAGATTAGATGGCTGATGAATCTTGGTTATTTAAATGTTTTTTTTTTTATTTTTTATTATTATCAAGACAATAAGTAATACTACATAATGGCAGTTCACATATATATAATATCACATTGAGTCTGATTCTAGCAGGATAGATGGTCCAAAATATTTATCACAATGGTGATGATATTCTCACTGAACTTGATCTGCAGTTTACTGTGCGGACTGTCAATTTATTACACTGAGAGGTATTGATTGGCCATAAATATAATATATTGCAATAATATAATCTAAAAATGCTGCCAGAACGATTCAAACTTATTTCATCTGATACAAACGATCCAGAGTGATCTATTTAGATGCATGCCACATCTAAGACGCCGCCTGTACTTTCTATGAGAAAAGTCATTAGTGAGAAGTGAGACTGGGGGAGCGGAAAAGAGAAGGATAGAAATTAATAATAGTTAATCACTCAGTACTTCTCTGCAGGGCAAAAAATGCAAATTTAAGAGTCTACAGTGTGACTATTCGCTTGCCAATAAAGAGTATCAGTCAAATATTTTGTTTATCGGATATCTATGGGGTAATTTTGTCATAGTATAGTAAATTTTTTTTTTTAAATGATAGAAAAACGTCACAATCACACCGGTATCTTTTGAACACATTGTATATTGCATTTTTACAACTGGAATAAAATATAATTATTACCGAATAAAAAAACTACATTCCTAACTATTCTTAAATAAAAAACATACAATTATTGACTTATCATTCAAACAAGACTTTATTCCTCATGTGAACGATGTTTGTTATATTAAATTAAATTTCATATATTTTATAGTCTACGCATCTTAGAGTATAAATCTTTCACACTAAAATACTATCCATATTTTCTTTCCATATAATGGCCCTTTTAGAGATAATTTAAGGCAGCATTGCTGTTCATGTAGTGTGTCCTTCAATTATATACAAGTACAAATCTATTTCCCAGCCGACTGGTATGCTTACACACTATTCAAATTGATAATGATATATTTATATATATTTTAATTCACTAAAAATATGAACTGTTGAAATCTGAAACAGTGTAGTAGCGAAAATGTATAAAATAGTTCTTGCTCACTACTACTTGCTCGAGTAGTAAAATAGATACTTTGTCTGCGAAGAACTGAGAGTGTGTGACTTTTAAGGCAACTGGGAAAAACTCGTAAGAAGCACCACGATAGTATTATTTGATTCAGTAGAATAACTGTCATCATATGTTAATATATAACATAAAAAATATATTAATATTGCATTATGATTATATATGTATCAATAGAATCAATTTTTGCTGCTAGAACTCCACTGTTATTTGTTGAATAATTATTTTTCATGTATAACTCTAATGTCGGAGCTTGTTTCAGCATAAAATTATAAAACATTGCCATCTATATGTAAATAATTAAGTGAGTGATCTAAATCAAAAACCTTTAATTAACAAATGGTATTTTGAAATATTGATTATTGCTTTGCACAATCTGTGGATACACAACTCAATAGTGGAGCTTATCGCAAATAGTTTTGGAGATTCTTGCATAGGTGAACATACCTTTTTAGCTTGTATAAATGTTACCGCTCAAAACTTTTTTTAATGAAGGGAGTGTCTTGCATTGAAGCTCTAAATGTTGACTGTACAATTCATTTTAGAAATCATAATGATGTAACATCAGAAATAACTTATGAACAAAACTATTAACCTTTAGAATATATATAGAATAATTATATTATTCTACGTTATCATAAGCGGATAATAATATCGTGGAACAGGCCTCAAATTCACCATTTCGATGTCTAACAGTTCATCACTAAAAATGTGCACCCTTAATAATAGTGGTTCCATGGTATGTTGCCTATTTCATGCCTTCGCAGTTTGTGTTTTTTCAAATATTTAGAATCGATGAAAGCCTGGTTGCAAATGGTGCATACGTAGGGTCGTTCCCCTGTGTGCGTCCTTAAATGGACAACTAGGTTCCCTTTGAGCGCAAAGAATTTCATACAGACGGAACAACCAAAACGTTTTTCTTGCGTATGCGTCAATTGGTGCGTAGTGAGATGCGTCTTAGTCTTGAAGGCCAGGGTACAATTGTTGCATTTATATGGACGCTCATTGGTGTGCACTCTCTCGTGCATTAGCAGCATAGCATGACTAGCACAACCTTTCCCACATGTATTGCATGAAAATCTCTTGAGATGCTTTGTCTTAGTCTGTCGGTGTGTATACGAATGAGCATACATGGCTTTGCGTGTTGGCAGGACTTCTCCACACTCTGAGCAGAGAAGCTCAGTCTGCTGTGAACTGTGAACGTACTCAACATGACTCCGCAGAGATGCAGCTGTTACATACTCTTTACCGCATGTTTTACAAACATGTCGTTCATCTTCAGCATCTGGATCTCTCGCAGAAGGGCCTTCACACCATTCTTTTTTGTGAGCCGCAAGGACTTCCTCTGATTCAAACTCCTTTAAGCAGTCTGAGCATTTGAGTGTGGAGTAGTCTCCGTGGGTGGCTCGGTGATTCTGCATTGCAATCTTTTGGTTGAAGCGTTTCGGGCAAACATCGCATTCATAATGCTTGACTCCAGCGTGAATTAACATATGACGCTTCAGATTGTTTTCACTAGCAAAGGATTTTTCACAGAGGTCGCATGTTGGTCGGAAACGATTGTGATTGATTTTAATGTGCGATGTGAGGGCATTGCGGCGGATTGTCTGCTCACAGAATGGGCATGGGAGCTGCGCATCAGAATTTTCATGGAGAAGAGTGTGCCCTGTTAAAATTTCTTTGGATTCGAATCCTTTATTACACGCAAAACATGTATATAGGTTATGTGAAGCTCGGTGTTTCTCGTAATCAGAAAAGTCCATGAAGGCATTTCCGCAGAAACACAGAAAGCTACCGTCCTCCTGCTGATAAACAGTGATGGCCTCGTCTTCGTCACCCTCATAGTCTATGACAAACTCGGTGGCATCACAATTCAACTGCTCGAGGTTTTCATCTCCATTACTGACAACTACCTCTTCCTGAGTGTAAGCGACCCCATCTTCTGTAACAGCAATGTCACCAGTATCGCTCGTTACTATTCCAGTCCCGTCTTCATACTCGATGATATTTCCATCAACTATTTCAGCATCCGTCAATACTTGAATGAAATTTATTTTGTCAGTTCCTGGTTCGTTTGACTCGTCTACGAATTGAGTAGCATTTGCCAAACTATTTTCGACAAATATACTCTCAGGAGTGACTTCAACAGCTCGCAACTTTGTCTGAATTCTCTCTTGCTTTTTCTTTTGGGGCGGCTGTACAACAGGAGCGACTTCTTCTTCTTCTGTCTGCAAAAAGGCTTCAGTACCGGAAAATGGCTGATTCACGTCATAAGTATCATACACATCTTCTTCGTCTTCTTGAATTTGTTCTTGTTTAATTGTGACTTCATTAGGAACATCATCAAGGTTAAGTTGATCTTCCATTTTTATAGCTTTAACAGTTTTCGAGCCATCTTTTTCCTCATCAATAACCACGACATAGTAATCATCCTCATCAGACATGTCTTCCATTTTAATTACAGTATTCAAGGGAAAAATCGGAGAAGAGTATCCGCTGGCTTTTTTCTTAGATTTTACATTGTCACTTTCTTCATTATCAAACGATCTTTTCTTTTTTTTGGCTTTGAATGTTGCCAACCGAAGTTTCAGTTCCGCTTCAACTTGTAAACATTTCTTTTTGAATTGATGTGCATAATTTAATGTGTCCAGACAATCTAGGCATAAGCATTCTGGAAGACCATCTCCTTCTGATACCTGAGAGATTAAAGTAAAACATGAATTATTTGTGCTCCTTTTCAATAGTCATTGGATTAATTCTAATTGATAAATATGTTAAGAATCACTTAAAAATTATTTTTTATTTAATGATATTAATATCATAATAGTTTTATCGGCTATTAAGGGGCTAAGTTCCTGACGTTTCATCGACACCTAATTTATGTTGACAGTATTGGATTTTTAACAATTACAGTTTTATTAGGCATTATTATTTAGGCAAATAGAATTAATTTCTATTTTTTTCGGTCTGAGGACATTTTCATAAGTTTTATTCTAATGTTGCGTGAAAATTATGAATAATTTTATACTAAAATAAAAATGATTATTTTACTGGCCTCATCGTTGTTTACTTAGTTTGTCGTTGTCAATGTTTTATCCCATAAATTTGGTCATACATACTACGCATAAGTACATGAAACGGACGGATACGAAACGTTCATCGCGGGCTAACTGGAACATGAAAATCCAATACTACCAACATCAATGTGGAAGTCTTTACAATTATATTATATATTTTAAGGATAAAAAAATAAATTGAAAATTCCCTTGTGGTCTTTCCATAATTATTATGTTTAGTAAATTAAGGGAATAGATTCAATATTGATTTGTTCATAGAAACACTAAATGTCACACAAATCAGTCTTATGGGTTCAAATTTGTTCTAAAAAGCATCTCCCGTAAATTGCAGGTATACAGATGCAAAATGTCAACATAAAATTTCAGCCGTTATAGAAAATAAATTGTGAGACTATGAATACTTAAATGACATGTGAGATGCATGAATCAGGCATTAATTAATTGGGCAACTTTATAAATGCCAGAAGGGAAATAGGGAGCTAGAAAAATGTAGATTTTCATAAATTTTAGGCAGCTGAATGAAATTAGTCAGTTGTTTCGCAAAAATCAGTTCTTCTATAGACCAACTGAATAAAACGAAAAAAGACTAATAAAAACAATCAAATTTCGTTGAGAATTAGCAAATTATTCTTTAACAACTACATATATATCTAACCACGTCAGCCCACCAAAACCTATGTAAGAAATCGTACACACAATTATATTTCACAACTCTTATCAAACTAGTAGGCTAGTATTATTCACTATACTCTTTCACGAGTCTTTTTTGAAACAATGTTATTATTAATAAAATGTTGACATAATTATGAATATAACTTTGGGGGTTATAAATCGGATTGTGTTGATACGTTTCGAATGAATATCACTTGCCCTTCAATTCAAATAAAAGAAGAATGTTAGGTTTTCAAAATATTAACCAATAATAATGTAGTTACAAACCATTATTGAAGTAATCTCGTGATATTTGGCGCGGATATTGTTACTGTCGTCATATATACGGACAAGAGGTGTCTTGCCCATGCACCCACGACACAATTTGGACCACTCGGCCATTTCTACGTTAATCGACATGATTTGACTGAATCAATCAAAACAACTTAAAATACCGCTAAAAACATAATTTGACAGATAAGTGGCAAAGAGTAATTTGAGATCCTCAACGCCAAAGAGAAGATTATCTACGGCAACTATTCCATAAAGCAAAACGCGCCTCACCACAATGCACAAAATGTTCGTTCAAAGACAAAAGAATGCTGGCTTGCTACTTGGCTATGACGCCGTTTCGTTTAGTGTGGCATACTAAAAATAGAAATAAAATGTGTGCTCATATAAAAAAAATGTAGGTAATGATTTGTTAGGTAAAAGTATTTTTGAATATTTTATTCTTACTTTTATTCCAATTTAATTACATCATTTCAGAAAAATACATAGTTATTGAATAGCAAACGATATTGGTCAAAATATGTTAAAAACATTATTATTCATTTTATTGTTGCAAATAGAAAATACATGAATACATTTACAAGTCATGTTTTACATAATATATTTTTGAATATCATAAATATAATAATACACATTTAAAATCTAAATAATTTTACTTAAAGTTTTATAAACTTACAAATTTATTACTAATGGTATCCCAGGATATTTGACGTTTCTGAATTCTAAAAGTTTGATCTGGAAACTACGCGGCCTAGCTGTGTGACATAATCAGGTATTTTGTTCGTTTTTGCACTAAAAATATGTTTTTATTGTTATAATCAACGATAAAACAATCCGCGATTAAATATTTAAATCTGTGGTGTTATTGCGACATTGAGTTTCAATGCATGTCGATTCACGCTTACTGCGCAAAAATATCATCATCCATTTTCGAATTATTCCAAGTTTTTGTTACATCGCTAGAAATTTATAGAAAATATAAATCTTGTACTAATAGAATATTAAGTTATTGAAACTATATATATTTAAAAAATGCAGTATATTATAACTGACAGGGGAGGGGTCCAATAATATATAACCTCAAAAATATGTACTTGTCAAAAAGTTTTTGTTTGTTGCCTCGACCAGAATAAGTAGCTAATATGAACAAATATTTTAATTGACCAATTTTTAGTAATTTACTTAGCAACTTATTTTTGCCATCCTTGGTAGTATGAAGCATGTGATAAATCTGATTTGCGTTCAACATAAGTTGCCATTTTTCACTTCATCCTACTGCGTGGAGTTCGCTGTTAGTGACCTCAGCTTCTTGATTTCTTATTTAGAGTGCGTACTGAGAAGTTTGGTTGTTTCCCTTTCCCGGATATAATCTAGTTAATAAATTTCATTAACAAGATTTTTCTTTCATGCTAAATGCTTTTCGAGGAGAAAACCTTAATGAAAAACCCCTCTTGCAAATATTGCATAAATATTATAAGAGATCAACAAGCAAAATGTTCCATTTTATAAAGCTGCCCTTCCCTTAGGCCTTGAATGCATTCTTACAGTTCCAACTCATGATCCATGTAATGCCTTTACTAAAGATTAATATATTATTAGTTCTAAGTTCTGAGGCACCTACTTTTCCTGGGTTTGTACCTAGTGTTACCCATGTGGTGCTTAAATTAATCATATCCATACACATGCACATTAAAAACATAAATTGTATTTGGTAAATTGAGAAAAACTCAACCACTAATTCTATAACTATTCTAAAGGATATATGTGTTTAAATTTACTATTATAAAATTTCAGCTTTATGGGGCTTGGAAAAGTGGTGAAAAGATACTCAATAGTTGTACTATTTCCGACTGTTACCGTAGCATCAATCATTGCTGATCTTCGGCACACATACATCTGGAAGAAACAGAAAAGTGAGCTTCTAAACCAATAAAATGGGTTTGTTTGGGTTTACCAGAGCACATTTGTACTTCGCTTATCCTATGATGGGATTCTGCATCGGTCATTATTTGGATATTATGGAGACGGAGAGGATGATCTTATTCAGAGATGCGAGTGCACTATATGGTAGGACACTCAAAGCAGGAGAAACACCGAGTTGGCCATAATTTCACCAAATATTTATTTCATGATGTATAAGTGTTAGAGAAAATAGAATGATTGCACTTCTGGTTTTCAATTTAATTGTCAATATGAATAAAATCTCCATTTTGTGAATCACCTATCTGTGTTTATTTTTCCTTTTTTATATTTAGAATATTTAGTCTTAACCAAGTCAAGATAATATTGTCTCTCAAAAAGCAAAATGGTACTTCTACATGGAACTGATTTTGGAGAAAAATACAATCAATACCTTAGTTCTAAAGTGTAAGCATACTTTTGAAACAAGTAGGATAGCAAGATTTTTGGCAGGCTTAATCTTCCACTATATATCTAATTTTTATTAATTTTAATGAAATTTCAGTGTTATTTAAAAAATATATTTTCAGTTCAGGAGTTTTAATTGAGTTAAAAAATAATAACTTCTAAAATAACTGCAGATCTCCACTTGTTGTATTTTGAAACCAATAGATATCGGTATTATAAACATTTCCTCGTTTTTGACGAATTGATCTTTATTAAAAGTTTTACCTTTATTTTCATAGTCCGTTGTAATTGAGAAAAGATACTAATAAAGCTGCGCTAGAAAACTAAAAAATTGGCTACACACTACTAAAGCATGCTTTTGCAAGCATTTTTATGTGGCCATTCCCGAAAATGGAAATTTTTGGTAATACTATATTTAATCTTGATATAAACTATGCTGGCATCTCTGTGCTAACTTGCTAATATTACTTCTCATATATTTTTTTGTATAAGAAAATCCATTCTCCTATGTTAATTTTCTGTTAAGAATGGTTTCAATTAATAATTTATTATATTCTAACATCTAAAATAAAATGAAAAACAAACTATTTATTGATATGCGATGCCTCAATTATAATTGCTTTATTAACATGCTTGATTTGATCAGCAAAAAGCGAAATTTTGAAAATTAAAGTCAGGCCGCTGGCAGCCCATAGTGGTACATACAACTTTATTATTTTAAAAATATTTAATGATATTAATCATACATGTGTGTCAAACTGGTGGCCCATTAGAAACGTTGTCTCCCCGGTAGCATATAGATTATTGTGCGCATCTAGCAATTCGGGGAATGCGGATTCGATTACAACATCAGATTCTTAACCACTTCATCGCCACATGTTTGTAGAAACAGCGCACCAATACGCCACGTATTTTATGATCCTATACACCGTATACACGATCCTTTTTGGTTTGTTAATATTATCATAGATATCGTTGTAAGAAAATTAATTTTGAAATACATCTTTCGAATATTGCGAAGCGCACACAGCTGCGCTTATGACGATCGTCTACGTAGAGCGCACATGTGTGCTTACGGCGATCTACGGGTTAAAAATAAAAGCGAAATTAGTTTATTATAATGTCGAATTTAAGCCGTAAATATATATGAAACCTGTATATGTCTTTAGTCTCCTTGGTAGAGTGGAAGTTGGCAAGAAACTAGCAATCCGGGGAATGCGGGTTCGATTCCCACAATTGTCGGATTTTTAATAATCCGAAAATGTAGAACTAGATACCCATTGTGGTGAGTGATTGAAAATGAAAATATAATCTGTCAAGACATCTTCACATTGCGGAGATCTATATATGTACTACACTGGAGCGGAAATTTTCACACTGTGTAGATCCATATGATCCACTTTCGCAGCGGAAATGATGAAAACAAATGTATGGCAAAAACACCCCATTTGTGTAAGTTGAACGAGATGGAGAATGGAGTTGTGCAGTTTTACTATATTATGTTGTGATTTAACTGCTCGAGAAGAGGTTTTTCTTCTCGTGGAGTCGTACGATGTATTTCATAAAATTTGTAATATCTGTGGTGTCTCGTGGAGATCATAACGGTATAGTCAAACTAAACCAAATCGAAACGACATAACAGTCCACAATAGCTCTAACTATAATATTTAAAGGACATGGCCAAAACGGGTTGCGACGATCATTAAAAAAATCCTTGTAAAATCGTCAAGATATCTATATATTGCGAAGGTCTTCAATGTCCAGTCTTCGAGTGGAAATACCAGTGATTTATTCTCGTACACGGAAAAAAACTTATGGAATGACGAAATAAACTAACAAATGATATTGATGGAATCAGTGTATATTGTAATTTTTGCCGACTTCCCACTCTCAGTATGATAAACATTAATATAAAAGGCAAATACGACCATATTTTTTTATGGAAATATTCCATAAACGAGTCTTTACCATATTTGGAACCATTGCACCTACTATTTTGAGAAGTCGATGTAAATACTGTTTGCTTTCACCGGGTGTACATTTTTTTTATAATAAAGCAAATACGTGATTAACATTATTAACTGAATGGCCTGTATCTATTTTATTTCCACCTTTGATGATATTTCGTAATTTGGTTGCATATTTTGTAGATTTATAATTATTATTAGTAGTTGAAATAATATTGTTATTTCCAAATCTTGGAAGCCGAATGATATCACTTGCTTTCATCTCCAACGCCAGCTACACACACATGTGAAGTATGTAAGTGAATATCGTAGAACAAGATCGTGAATTACTTTTAGAAGTTCTCGAAATTTACCACAAATGTCAGTATATGCTATCTATGCTGATTAAACCTTGTTAAGTATAGGGCATGGATGGAAAGAAACCTTGTCGCAAATGTATTAAATACGAAAAAATTGCATATCGTTTTTACATAGTCTTGAGTTTATCGAAATATGTTTCGTGAATCTGAAATTTTAATCACTTATATATACACATAATAAATACGTCACGTTTCGTCTGAATATTTCATAGTGTCAAGCTTAAAATTGAAATTATGCATTTTTGTTTATATTGTTTACTTAAAATAAATAGAAGATGGCTAGGAATGCGTTGTTGAGAAACAGAGATGTGTTGACTGATATCAAGTCCATTGGAACCATTGCACCCACTAATTTGTTTAAGAGAAGTCGACATAAATACTGTTTGCTTTCACCCGATATACATGTTTATAATAATTTATTTATAACTAGCTGATCAGTACCCGGCGTTGCCCGGGTCCCTTTTTGTTTC
>JAGVSQ010002805.1:0-17325 GCA_022683975.1 Rhyacophila evoluta | reverse complement strand
TCTAGATTATTTTTTAAAGCCAAATGACTAATTCAGTATAGAAGAAAAGAATTACACTTTATTTGTAATATTGTATAAACTATCTAATTAATTGAAACACGTTTTGTTTTTCAAATTGCGCGTCGTGGATATTCAAAAAATCAATCTTACAGTGACTAAATGTTTTTTTTCAATTTGAAGTGTTTAATGTTTTCCCGTAATCTAGTTTGCAATAAGTGCTTTGCTCTTATGGCTTTTAAATTTAATTGCATATTTACCTAGACTTTTAGTTTAATACTTTTTTTATCACATATAACTTTACTTTAGACGCGACTTAATAAATGAATTTTCCATAGAATATAAGCTCCTGGCAACATTACATTTTTACTTGAACTTTGAAATGTCAAAATACATACATTCTGGTGACATTTCAGTAGCATAATATATCAATATTTTCTAACCATTTTACAATGGATTATAATAATTAATTAAAACGTCTTGACCCAAGTTAAATATAATCTGCAATTTAATTATATTGTTCTTCATAATGTGTTATAAAACATTCTTTTTCGACAGTGAGAAGTCCTTTTCTGTGAAGACAGCAAGGTTCACGATTAAATTAGTTTTTCCCAAATTTAATTCGTATATTTTCTTAATATACCTATGGATACGGTATGTTACCCAGTTAGAGCAAAATAAAATTTATAAGAAAGTAAACATGTCAGGTTTTACTCTAAAAACAATACCAGAAGGACTCCATGAGAAGATAGTGTATGAGTATTTAGATGAAAGAACTGACAATTTTTATGGGTCGCACATCGTAATAGTTCCTAGAGTTCATTTTGATATATTGTATTCAGAAAATCTGTATTATCGCGATGGTAATACTCTATGGATAACCATGGTATTCAATAAATCAAAAGATTCAAAAAATGAAATAGAGATAAAAAGTGATTTTGAAAATATCAAAAGGTTTTTGAAATATGAAAATAAAGGCACTAGTTCTTCTGTTAGTTCAAAGGAAATGACTAAGTCTACTCTTGTCACGAGCAATGAAACTAATGAGAGTGTATACACCGAAAGAATTGTTCAAATAATTCCTTGTAACACAAGTTGTGAAGAAGATGTGTATATAACAGAAGAAGAACTCTTTAACATTATGAACAATATGGTTTCAAAACATTCACAACTGAAATGTTATATTAAATTTAATCCAATAAGATCAGAAAATATAGCACCAAAAATTGCGAAATCTATATCTGTGCAAATGGTGACCACTTCGTCTAATATTGGAACAGATTTAGTAGACACTTTGTTGACAAACTATTTTAAATTGCCTCGCTTTCTACATGAAAATGATTATTTTACTGTTCCCCTGCAGGAAAAATATATGGGACCTTTATTTTTAAAGTATTTGAATATTGTCGATAGTATTCAAGGACTACATTTCAAATGTACAAAATTATCTTACTCAACGAATATACCTGACATCAATGGAATCTGCTTGACCAACCAATCCCATGTAAACATTGGTTATTTTGTTGTCAAAGGTGAAACGGACGTGTTTCAAGATCAAAACTTTAATTCTTACATTCCATCGATGAGATATTTTCATTTGAATCTTGATGAAAATGCAAAAAAAATTGACATTAATAGATACATAATTGACACTTGTCCATATGGCTTAGATGCTTATTTTGCAGATATAAAAAAATCTATAGAGCCATTTTTAATCGATAAACGAGGTAAAAAAATTTGATATCAATTTATATATATTGTAACTATCAAAATTGTAGATTTAAAATGTCTATGTCATTATATAAAAATAGCTGATGTTCCCAATTTCTTAGACAGAATAATTCTCATTAATTATAGCGGCAGCATTTCTTTTCTTTTTTTCTTGTAGTGTGCCACGAAATTTTGAGTGTGCCATGAATGAAGAAAGCTTAGAAAGCACTGTGTTAGACTATTAGCATTATCAAAATATTTAATGCTAAAATTATATAATATTATATTTACTCATGATTTCAATACACTGATTGATGTAAATTGAAAGGTTATTATCAGTTATCAGTTGAATTTTAATGAGACATGTGAAATAGAAACGTCAGTGACTGGTGTCTTAAAAAAAAATCAGGGAATAGTAATAATAATATTGTCTTTTCTTTGAAAAAGCTCACTATCTTAAAATAATCTATAAACTGGATATAGTTCATACAACAGAAATGTATCTGTAAGTTTTTGTTATCTGTAGCAAATAATGAGGATTAGAAAGTATTGTTTGACAAAACTGAAAACCCTTTCTGGTCTATGGATATTTGTGGTGGCTGTCGAAATGGATAATATATATTGAATAGTATTAATAAGAAAGTTGTTCTTTTAGTGAGTCCACTGCATACGGAATTAAAGTGTGTTCTGCATCCAGTATTTTTATTGCGTGGTGATTCAGGAGCTGGCTGTCATCTTTTGATAACAAAGTTATCGCAGAATTTAGGATTACATTTCTTCACAACATCGTGCCGTAGTTTTATCGCTTCCACTGCTAAGCAGACTGAAGCTAAACTTGAAGCCATGTTTCAAAAGGCCAAAAGTACTGCTCCCGTATTGATACATCTTCAGGATTTTAATGTAATTAAATTTTGGCACCTCTTATCTGCTGTGTATATATATTTTTAGTTAAGCCTTTTTAACATTTCAATTCAATACAGTGAATTTTCAGTCTGCTTTTTTTTAAGATACTGGCTGGTTGAATGAAATGACAAATGTGGGAACATCCCTGCTAATTAAAAAAAAACTAATCCAAAATAGTCAGCAGTTTTTTTTTTTATCAAATCATACAGCTTAGTTTATAGCATTACGAAAAACTCACTTTACAAATTATGTGCTATTTTTCAGACTTTTGGAGTTGATGCTGAAAACAATGAAGACTCAAGAATTGTAGAAAGCGTCATTCAGAAATTGAAAAATTTGTATGACAATTTCACAAAATTTCCAGTTATTATTATTGCCAGCTGTGAAAATTCTATTGAACTAAAACCAAATATTTTGAGAATCTTTTTGGAAATATTTTCGATCAAAAGTCCTAATCGGATTGATAGATTAGAAATGCTTAAATGGTTAGTAATTTCAAAGAATATGTCATTTTTTAATGACGATTTTCAACCATTGTTTTCAATCAATGAATCCATGATAAATTTAACTGAAGAACCAAATACTAATTCAGCGATTTCAGAATCTAAACATCACCATTCTATTGAAAAAGAAAAGTGTTTGAATTTAGTTACGAAGGAAACAAGTAAACCAAATGATTTCAATGAAACCAAAAGAAAGAAAAATAAAGATAATACTGGAAAAAAAACAAAAAATAAAAACTCAAAATATGGGTCGAGTAGTGAAAATGCAATTAATGATGAAAGAAAATCAGTAGAATTGGCTGTTGAGATGGTGTCCCTAGAAAAGCGTCTCTTACATGTTCCAATTACTAAAGAAATAATTACAAGAGACATAACAATTGAAAATAAAGCAACTGATACAAATAATTATATAAAGAATCGTTCAATAAAAAAACCTATCAATTATGTCGTGGATAGATTGGACGTAAACAAGAAAATTTCTTCACTTCTTGATAAAATTTCCTCAAAGACTGAAACATTTCTCTATGGAGACTTGGATATGTTGACTAACCTAGCGTTGAAAAATGCATATATTGAATACCATAAAGTTAATCACGATGAAAATAAACATATAACTCCAGACTTAAAAATTGGCATGGTTAGAGAAATAGACTTTGAGAATGCTCTAGGTATTAATTACAACTTACTTATTTTTAATATTGTATGTTTATTTTATTTTGATGATTTATATAATATCATTGGATTGTCTTGACTTAATTTGGAGTTGTAGGATTGTGATGAATTACTTATCTGTCTTTCGATTGCAATATTATGCAACTTTATCGTCTGTAGTATATTTTTAGAATCTTTACGATTAATGCAGAGTAAAAAACTAGGATCGTTGAAAATTCCAAATGTCGAATGGGAAGACATTGGTGGGCTGGAGGATTTAAAGAAAGAAATATCAAGAACCATAGAGTTACCTTTAAAATTTCCACATCTATTGGCAAATAGCAGCCTCAAGCGATCGGGTATGTAGCATTGGAATTATTTACATATTTGCCTGGTATTCTACTGTAAACCATGCATAGCAACATTACCACCTAAATCTAATAGTACTACCATGCGGAAGATAAATTTAATGTTTAAGCTAGGTAAAAGTTTGTATCCTATAAATTAGTGCTTCGTAACATTTTTTCGTTTATGGCACACTTGATGTTTTTTCCAAAATTTCGCGGCACAGTATAAGGAAATAAAGAAAAAACTTGATGAAGAATTTACTTATAAGGAAGTGCTTTTTTTCTGGTGTCTTAATAGTGTTGAAATACTAATCTTGAGCTTAAAAACGTATGGGGTCTGACACACCTGGATGTTATCCTTTCTACAAAAAAGCATTGGATTTACTTATTTCTGTATCAATATTGTGAAATTATCTTACACACACACACTTTGATATTTGCTCCTACAAGACTTGTGTAAAATTATTTTTGTTGGTTAGGAATGTATTTTACTTTCAAAATTATTGTTGCAGGTCTGCTGTTGTGGGGTCCTCCAGGTTGTGGGAAGACATTGGTGGCTCGTGCGGTAGCATCACAATTAAAAGCAGCTTTTCTTAGTGTCAAGGGACCTGAATTGCTTGACATGTATGTTGGGCAATCGGAAAGAAACATGCGTGATAGTGCGTTATATAATGTTATATTATATTATATATAATTTATTTGTCTTTATGTCGAGTGTTATAGTCGAAGAAACCTATGTTGGTTGGTCATTTATATAAATATGGGGGAGAAGCATATAGCATGAGAAAATTGGGGGGCATTTCGAAAATGAACTTTATTAAAATTTAAAATAGAACATTTTGAACAAGTACTTTTGTATAAAATAACCACATGCCATGGTTTTCAATATTTTGGAAATTGATTTTTTCTACTGTTTTGCATCCTAAATGGTTGTTTTATATAAAACATCTTCTTCATATTTTGCTACAGCGGAATAAGTTCACTTTGGAAATACCTCCCTCAAATAAAGTCAGTGTATTCTCCCACGGTGCTGGACCTATTCTAAGAGTATTAACTACATTAAAATCCTTTGATATCTATGTAGTCTATCAGTTGGAAAATGCAGTCAAATTATATAAGCATAAATCATTAGGGAGAAAATTTTAATTGATTAATCAGATTGTTTCAGGAGTAAAAAATATGCGCTCTTTACGGAATCTAATTTTTGGGAGAGAAATTAATGAAATGATTGACATTCAGTGTCTGTTTATCCCTTGCACAAAAATTATATACATTCAATTCAATTTTATGAATGTGCTTGATAGTGTTTGCGGCAGCCAGGGCATGTGCACCATGCGTTATATTCTTGGATGAAGCAGAAGCCGCTGCAGGTAGTCGCGGGGCATCTGGAGATGCAGGTGGAGCAGCTGACCGACTCGTGAGCCAACTCTTAGCAGAACTAGATGGAGTTGCAGCACTTCAGATTGATGCACAAACTGGTAAAATCCTTACTACTTAATGAAATTTACACATTTATAATAGCATATTTCTCTGGTCATTAAGAGGTTAGCTTTGTTGTCTTGGGTTTTTTTTGTGAATGAGTGCATATTCACTGTTCTGAAATTAAATAGTTTTCAAATCTGATTTTAATATTTAGGTACTTCTTGATATATATATTGTTTTTTAATTATCTCAAAGATGCTATTTATACTTAATCTAGTGAGATAATGTACAGAAATAATTAAATTAATTATAGAAAATTAAAGAGATCTTTGAATGCTCATTTTCAGGTCCTGTAATTGTTATTGCTGCCACAAATCGGCCAGATTTGGTTGAACCGGCTTTGCTACGGCCTGGCCGATTAGATAGATTGCTGTATGTTGGTCCATATGAAGGAGAAACTAATAAAAATCGTGTTTTATTAGCTGCTTGTCGTGGGTAAATAAAATTTAAATTTATGAAAATTTCATGAAATCATCGACTTATTCAATATAAGAAATTCTTATGTTTGGAAATGTGATTATTGTGATATCAATTTGATGATTGTGACTCACAGCCAGGTTTTATTTTACATGCTTTATACTTCTGTTCAAATATTTACCAAAGGCTCAAGGATTGATTTTTAAAAAATCTGATACGTCTACAAAACCATATTCATGGTCTGTATTTGTTTAGAAATGATTATTTGCTTTAATTCTTCAGGTTCAATATAGCAAACGATGTAAAACTGAGTGATGTATCAGCGAAGCTTCCGCAGAAGTGCACAGGAGCTGATTTGTCAGCCATCGTCAATACTGCCCGGAAGTATGCATTGGCTCGGGTAGTGCGTAAAGCAGAAGCAGGTAAATATTTACTTCCTTTTTATAAAGTAAATAAAATATATAATGACATCAGGTGGCATTTAGCCTATAAAAATCCAATCAAGTATAAATCCTTTATTTTGTGAGTGAGTTGCATATGTATAAAAATGTTTTTTAGTTTTTACATGGTGCTGAACATAGTTTTGAATTTAGACAACAGAAGATAAATTTTACAAATTCAAAACTTGTATAAATATTTATTTATTGCTTCATATGGATTTTTTTTTCAGGTGAAATAGAACATTCTAAGTTGTCAGAGGAACATATCATAATTTCCAAACCGGATTTTGAAAGAGCAATCATCAATTTTGTACCTTCTATATCAGAATCTGAAATGAATTATTATGAGTCATTGAAAAGTAGACTTTCATAGTGGAAAATGAGTGTTATTATTTATAGAGGATATGGTTATTAAAAGATTTGAAAATAAATGGATTATTTTACATGTGTTATGTTATGCTATACATTCAATGACTTTTATTTTTGTTCACGTAAATTTTAATTAAAAAATACACTCGCAGCAGCAAGCAGTAAAAATTACTTTGAGAATCAGTATATTAAAATTTAAATGTCCTATTTAATTATCACAAAGAAAATCATATCTGAGGTTGTGTACCCTAATTCCTACAGAACTCAAACTCGTGAAATGTGTGTTATAATTGACTTGACAAATACTTTCCTCATTAAAACAAATAGGTTGGTAACTGTGTCATAAAAAGAGGTTGTCAATGGAAAGTGGGTAAGTTAATTTTTGGAAATAAAAAAACTGTTACTTGCATAATTAATATTTAATAAACCTTTGGTAAAAATAGGCAAGACATATATCACCTGAAGGCTTGTAATTAAAACTTACCCTATTCTGTAAAAATAAATCAATAAAATTTATCATTCCATTTCCTTAGTCTTGCTGTAGTTACAAGTGTACAAATATTGTTTTTAGAGTTACAAAAAAGTGCATTTTTAAGAATCCATTCAATGTGAAACAAAAAAATGAGTAATAATAATAAAAAAGTTACAATAGTAATTGTAAGGATAAACATAACTAACATAAATAACATTTTAGCGCTAGAGAATTTAATCAAAGTTGCAAAGAGAATTAAATAACTTAAAGAACAAAATTAAAACATCTCAGTCCTTGAGTTACTATTAAAAAAACTGTAGCACTGAATTAAAATGCGCTGTAAATATGTGTTAAGTACGTTTTACATGGAACTTAAAAACACACAATTATAAAATTATGTTGAAATAAATTATTTACTAAAAGAATATCAATTAGATCTGTCTTGATTTTTTTATAATAAATAAAATATCAAATGTTGTACATCTTTCACAAATGAATAACTAGTAAAATTAATTTTCCATTACTTAAATATAGTGATATTATAAAAACTACAGATTCGTAAGAAAATATCAGTGTTTTGGGCGTCTTTGGGAATTTTTAAGCTTATGTAATAAAAAAATATTACATATATAAAATATTAATTATTAAGTGATTTGCCCAGGGCTGTATTAAAACTAATCGATAACATAACCAACGGATGACATATATTTGTGAAGCCAAACTGAAATGGATAAAGTAGAGAATTTTGCAATATCCTAGCATGACAGTATACATGAATTCTGGAATAATTTTTGGTTTTGAATTTTCATTATATTGAACACATTAAAACTAAAATGAAGACTGAATTATGTGACATAAATATTCAATTAAAAGTCCATCTCAACTCTAGCAAGTCTAGTATACACAATAACTGTATTAAGCAACATTATGTTCATGCAAGGATTATGATTCCATAACTATTAATGTGTTAATAATACATCAGTATACCAAAGCGTGTAAAAAAAAAGTATTTTATACCAAAATTATGAAATCCATTAATTTTATAAGAAAATGTCATACATTCTACAACATACCGTGGATATATTTTTGAACCTTCATAGAAGACATTTTCAAATTAAAATTAGTGTCATTGACCATTGATTAGTTACATTAACATGTATACGTCTGATACATTCTTGTTCTTAATAATATGGTAGGAATAGTTTCAATTCAGTTTCACAAATGTCAGTCAACGTAAAATAAGTATATAAACCATTTTATGATACCTACACAATTATGAGATTTCAAATCAATAAATTACGTCTATACAATACAATAATTAATAAGGCAAATAATTAAACCTAAAATCCCTCATAAATACTATAATACAAAATGTCCACTCATGAGAAACATCAATCACTTATTCCTTATGGTGGGATTCAAATATTCCTCCATATTTTTCTGTGGTTTGTGTTGCGCGTTAATTTAAATATACTTATATAAAATATATTAATATTAAATTTATATCAACAGAGTTAAACCAACCATTTTAAGAAATTTTATTTAATAAAGTTGGTCACAGTCTACTAAATGGACAGTCAGTTTGAGAAGTTAAAGCATTAGTTCATATTATGTGAATGCACCAATTTCATTTATTATAATCAAATATAAATATTTCAAGCCAAACTATAAAAAAAATGGAAGGTTATGCTGGTTTTTTGCGGCTAAGTTATTTCAGATTATATTTTTTAAAATATTTCATATTTTAGTATAGTTGTTAAAATATGTTTTATTCATTTTTCTGAGCTGAAAAATACTTAATAATATGTAAATACAAGAGGGGTAAATATAATAATTGTAACACAGTCCTGCTGTTTGTTTTCATAAGTGACAGACATATTTTTCTAGTATATAGTGTTTAAATATAAAAGAATGCAAATTGCACCATTTGATATGATTATGATCTAATCTTAGTTAGTATAAAATTTAGGAAAGTTAACCGCAAAAAATAATATTCTGATATCACCAGTAATTTAAACTGATCTATCAGCTCCGATTAAAATTCATATTCGGTTTGGCGAATTTACCCAAGATGCTGATTTATTGAATCCCACCACTGCTTATACCAGGATAATTTTATGACTTCCTTCAATCAGTCTTATATTCATCCCTTATTTGCGCTGTAATCAATGACAACTGTAATCATTCTGAAAGTTACAAAAATGTGCAAAACTGGCTTTTCAATAAACAAAAGATTCACAGTACAATAATATAACAAATCAGAGATTACACTCATCTTCTATTGAGTCTGCACCACAGAGCTCCTGCTGTTGCAAAGTGCATAATGACCCCTAAGCCTATAACTAATCCTAAATTACCCCATATATCGATATCTACTATGTCCATTTCCCGCAGGAATTTCTCTGGGGTTCTATAATGGCAGTATTTAATGCCTTCACCGAGGCAATCCAATTTTTCTCGAGCTAGGCCATATACGCTGTACACAAGGCTGTGGAACCCAGCGCGGAAGTATGAAGCGTGGAAGAGCCACTGGAATATTACAGGCGTATCTACAAGGCGTATGCAGAACCCAAATACTGAGAATAACACCGCTAACACTGGACCAATGAATACTGCAATCTGAAATCGAAATAAAGAAGAATTAAGTTCATAAGATTCTAATTCATTATCTTACTTTATTAATGGTATATGTTTGATGAGGATATATTAACCCGTATAGTGGTATATTATGTATTTTATGATACTATGTCTAGATTGTAAATAATAATAAAAAATTAAGCCATGGTAAATCTTATATACTTCTATATCAATAAATAGTAATGTGAGAACAATACCGCTGAGGTTTAATGGTGTGAAGCATTATTCTCTATTACAGTGAGAGCTAAATGTCTTTTATATGACTCACCATTTTCCATATTTTATGGTTAGTGTATACTAATACTATATACTGAACTAATATATAATAATTGGCAAATGAAAAAAACATTGATATTTATTTGACTGATACAAAACAGTATGAATACGTATAGTATAATTTCTAAGTAAATATGTGTTTTCTACCTTAACTGGTGTAGTGGCTCCTATGAAGTATCCCCAGGCCTGTCCACAGAGACTTGTTGAAATTGTGATGATGAAGAAATATAGTATACGGAACTCCACTAAGCGGTTTCCTGTCATAATATAGCTAATTGATATATATGATAAAACACATATTATCTGAAACAAAGAATAAAAAAAGGTAAATCAAAATTTATTCACTATAATAAAGTATATACAATATGAAGTATCTTAATATAAGTTACCCAATATTGACGTCGAATATAAAAAGGGAATAAGAAAATCCTTGCTTTAGATTTAAACTTATATTTTGATGGAAAGAAATAACTTTTACATACAAAGATTTCTACAAAATATCATAATCCATGGAAACCTTTCTATTTCCTTAAACTGATTAAAATATTATAATATGAAAATACTGTCATATGGAATCATGGTGAAGACAAGTTTTATAACAGTAACATTAGCAAGGTAAGTACATATTTAATAATGAATTAATAATTCTTACCTGAAATGGTATTTCTAATGCCAGAGTCGATATGATGTATGGCCCTAAATTATACCATTTGTTAAAATGTTCTCTCCTCAAAATATTCATTTCAAGTGGGACTGAAATAATAAAAAAATATTATAGCAACAATAATAATCATGTGATTGGATGGAAGTGCTGCAAGTGAAAGATGCTATCAGAGTAGTTGTTGCAGTATAAAATATTAATTATCATAAAATATATAGTGTTGGTTATAAAAAGTATACTCACATGCAAGAGTAACAGACATCTTTCCGGTGTAGACAACGAGTAGAAGTGTTCCATAAAGGTAGACATAGTTGGCGAGTACTGTTTCCGCATTTTGACCAACATTGTGGTATAGATATCCAAAGAGCAGAGCAATTAAGACATGAGCAATCAATCTGTACAGCATTAATGACTGAAAAAAAATATTTTAAGTTACTTTTCTTAACATTTCACATAGGAATAAAATTATTTAGTTGGCAAATTATGAAGTCAATATTATTGACCAAATAGAAACACAAATTTAACAGGTAGACTCAGTTTCTTGTAATTTATAACATTACATTTGCTTTGATTGGCTAAATTAGATGTCTCTATATCTTTTATCTAAATATTTCTTCTTTTATTAAATAATCTTATTTTCAGATTTCAAGTTTTACAATAATTTAAAGGCACATTACATAAAAAATATACTTACATAGTTTCTTCTGGCAGACAAAAAGTTTCTTTTAAAAAGTAACCACGTCTGACGTAAAAGATTTGCAGGAGGATAATTTTGTTCGAAAACGACATCATCAGTAGATGAACTGACACTGCTATCTTTGGTTTCTAGGGATCCATCAACATCTGAATGGAGAGTGCTTAGTTCCAAGTCTGGAAAACAATCAAAAAGGGAATGAAATCATATAAGGCACAGAAGTGATAAGACTATAAGTAACTTTATTTTCCTACGTATATATATATTATACTTTAAGAAATTGTCATAAAATGTATTTAATAGAGAGACTCAACCATTAAAACTCGATTATTTCAAAACTCATTTTTTTACTTTAACGTCTTTTGCCAGTAATATGACGATATGTAGCACTCTTTTTAAGTATATTTGTAATTAGAAATATATATACTAATGAAGTTATTATGTCACAAATGTTTCGAGAAACAATCAAAGAAAACTTTCAAAAATACAAAATTTTATCAATCCATCTCATTTTTCTTTTCTAAGAGCATAATACTACAGATATAACTGGGAAAAATGTGACCAATTTTTGGATATAAATATATCTAGAATGTTTTATTGCTTTACTGTTCAAATGAATGTATTGATATACTGTCTCGGTCATTTTTTATCACACTCAGACATGTAAATTATGATATTTTTATTTTTTGCCCTTTATTATTTATACCATTTTATAAATACAGTGGAAGTTAGATATGATTGGCTATTATTGTCATGATCAATTGGTGCCTGACCATAATATTCAAAATTACTTCATATTATCAAAATTCGACAAATCAAAATATATTATAATCAATATACATGTCACTATACAGAAGTTCTCAAGCTAATCTATAGATAGCTTCGAAAAATACTATTAATATGAGGATTATATTCAGAGGTTAATATATTCAAACAAATGACAGACAGCATTTTATGAATGTTTCAAATAAATTTAATGTCTTAAGTTGGTAATAAAATATGTAGTTTTAGATTAATGCAAGTAAGTTGTATTATTCTGTAATAAATCATCAATCAACATTTATTATTTTCTGCTTAATATTATCAGCCATTGTTATAAAAAGTCATAAGCACCATAGATATCACAATAAGCAGCTCACTGTAACAATATTATATAGATTATTCCAGTATGAGTCACAGAATATATAATCATGTGCAGGCAATGTTCTTCATTTACAATAGAAAACTTGTAATTTATTGATATACTCACCAGTACCTTGAGGTATGAAGGAGTTTCTTGCAATGTTAGATTTACTTTCTTCTGCAGCCTTTGAAGCAGCATCAGCCAGCACCGCAATATCCACATCATGTTCCCCAATTGCCACTTCAATAACTGAAAGAAATAATTTGAAAAATCAAGAAAAATGTTGTAAATTATTCACATAAGAATAGGACAAAAGAAACATAAATTACTGCAATTTACCAATAAAATTAAAAAATATTGCATAATTTTATAGGCTCTATAACTGAAACTGTGAAAATAAACCCTGTGATTAAGATTTTTCATAATAAATTCTAATCTTCATAATATAGTGTAAATGTTTAATGTAATATCTCCGAATTAAATTCACTTGTTTTGTAAAGGTTGGCTGGCTGCATATCAAAGGAAAAAAGGAACGCTAACCAAATTAAAAAAGTAGAATAATTATGCACAATATTCATGTTGTTTTCATAAGTTTCAATCACATTATTATGAATAGTAAAAAAATATTCTTAATAACATTTTGGTATAATTTATTAAGGAATTAGAATTATTTTTTGCTAATAGACAAGGTTTATATTATATTTTATTTTTGTTCTGAAGTAGCGTATAAGTAATATGCCTCACGGAAATCAGCCGGATTGTGAAATGGTGGACAATTCAATCCTTGGTGACCCAAAAACGGCACCAGCTGCTTGGCTGGTCCTCTGTAGATACAGAAGCCGTTGGCTAACGCGTACAGCTTGTCGAACATATCAAATAGTAACGCCGACGGCTGATGGATTGTGCAGACAACTGTACGACCTTCTTGAGAGAGCCGTTTTAGAAGGGCTACACATTGTGAGCAAGATGAGCTATCTAGTCCTCTGAAAAATTTAGAAAGGTTATATATTAATTTATATGATCAATCCATGTGAGATAGAACTTATTCGAATTATTCCAAAATTCAGCTGATTTTATAAATATCATATATAAGAAGTCAGTCTAAATTTTCAGATTCAAATAAAATATATTTATTAAAATTGTTTTAATACTATTTATATTCGTAACTCACGTGGTTGGCTCATCCAAGAATAGAACAGGAGGATTTGATAGGAGCTCGAGAGCAATCGCTAGGCGCTTCCGTTGTCCCCCGGAGAGTTTTCCTGTCAATGTGTTATAGCAATCCTCTAATCCCAACATTGCCAGAGTATCATCAACCTGTAAAGTAAAGAGGAATTTAATTTGATGGATTGTGTTATGAATATTTTCTTATACTGATAATTTTCACGCGCTACACCAGTTTAGAGCAGTGGTTTCTAAACTTTTTGTACCACAAACTCTAAGATTAGATGATAAGCGAATTCACCGAATTTCCACTTTCGTACATTCCTCCATAATATGGGGGCGTTTCTTTGTATTTTGGATCTCGCACATCTTCTACTTTCGTACCTAGTAGGTGGCGTAAAATTCAATATTCGCTTTACTTAACTTTAATTACTTCACAAAATTATGATTTCTCGTTTTTTTATTGTAAACCATTCACGGATCCCCCGACCCCCAAATTAATTTTAAGATACCACAGACCCCTAGGGGTCAGTGTCATTTTTCGGTAATTCAAAATAATATTTTCTAAGCTAGCATTACTTTAAATAGCCAATAATACTCTTATCTATTCATCTCTAGATTATAATAAAAAGAAATTCTTAAATGAATAATTTCAACATATTATAAACTGATAAAAAACAGTAAGTCATTGCCAATGTTAATGTGTCATATCAAATGAATATCTGTACAATGTTCATCAGTGTTAAGGTATTTTTATTTTATTAATAAAAGAGAAATGCTTCCTTATTAAAAACAGTGATTCTCAAAGGACTATGATTGCGAATAAAATTGATAATGTATTATGAGAGGAAGAAAGTTCTATTTCTTTATGTTATCAATGATAATGCCACATTTAAATTATCATAATCAGTTAGATTACATATGATGGATTAATCATTTCAATATTATATGTGCTACAAGTAATATTATATTAACAAGATATAGTATTTTCATTAAATGTTTTACAATATGGGTCACCTTGTGACATTGCAAAAAAGATTACAAATTAATTTTACTGACTGACTCCACGGCATTCGTATGAGGTGCGAGTGAGACATGGCTACAAGGACACTTTGTTACCATGCTCGTTTCGAAAGATTAGCATATCGACCGTGGAAAGATAAAAGGACGTAGCTCTCAGTTTTTTTGAATAGATTTTTTCGATAATATATAGCCAACGTAATACACAGTCTATCAAAAGGATGTGAGCTGAAAAAATTAGTGTCTAAATTTAGTTTTTAAGTTTGAAAAAAGGATGCCCGATGAAATCTGCTACCATGAAAAAGGGCTTCCACCCCATCAATTTTGTTGATTTTTCTTATTCAATATATAACTTATTCAATGAATATCGTATTGAGTAAATAAAGAAACAATTTTAGTCTTCATGCATTTCAAGATTGTGTATATTTAATGTTTTGACTTTGGCCAAAATCAGAAAATTTTCTGCCTTCTATAAAATTTGCTCTGTGTAGGTTACGTTCTATTTCTATCCACAGTCGATATTATGGATCTTTGGTGTAAAGATTACCATTCTAAAAAAATTATACGTGGATCTCTACAGCCAAGATTTGCATCAATTTCAAATATTTACAACAATATAAAAAAATCGATAACTAGACATATATATTTTTTATAAATTGGTTTAAAATAAAGCACGGCCAGTTGTAATGTTTATGTCACAATGAGTTACCATTTTTAAAAAACTAACGCGATGCTTTTTGT
The DNA here is from genome assembly GCA_022683975.1 of Rhyacophila evoluta. Classification (NCBI taxonomy): domain Eukaryota; kingdom Metazoa; phylum Arthropoda; class Insecta; order Trichoptera; family Rhyacophilidae; genus Rhyacophila; species Rhyacophila evoluta. The sequence goes on along the minus strand of JAGVSQ010002805.1, from coordinate 1,718 downwards.
TTTTTTAAGAAATGTAAACGTGCCCCACACATCGATGAGGTTTGCTTTAACTCATTAGTGTTTGTCTATAATGTATTCGCACTATGTTTGCAATAAAATAATATGATGATAGTACACATATACATTATAAAACTCATAGATAAGAAAGCATGACCCAATATTATGCTGTTTACTAATTATTTCAAGGCTGTTGTGATAAAGCCGTGTATTTATTTAATTAGTAAGATAAATTATAATATCGATACAAACACATTGTATTATATGGACTAAAGCAAGGTTACCTAACGGGTGGATCACGATCTACATATCTATGTTAGGATGAAATTTGACTGATCAGTGAATGTGTAACATAATATAAATTATTCTAATAGGCCGCGTCCAGGCTGGGCCAAAAACAAGCGAACGAAGGCTTAAAACAGTACAAAATAAGCCTTCGTTCGCTTATTCATTGCGCACCCTTAGAAGTTGTAGATTCACTACCTTAAATCAATAAGTGGTATAAAAGAGTAATTCAAAATCTACAATTATTATATTTCGAAATACATTGGATATATAGAAAACGAAAAAATATGTATATAAACATCTTGTATAACACGGTACTTGTGTTTTAGAAAAAAAAAATACAAATGTTTTGTGCTTGATGCAAAAACGTATATGAAGAAAAAGAATCACTTTTTTAAATATTATTGATTCTGGACAGCCAAAAGATTTAAAACATCCCAATATTTAAATTTTATATTGATAAATTTCATATTTTTTGCAATTGGATAATTTACCAGACGTCGATGATATTGCTTAGTTTCTAGTTTTTATTAGAACGCTTTTGAAGATTTTTCTACTAACAATAACTGTTATAAAGATTTAGTTGAATATAAATGAAGTATGTATTTGATTCTGTTCCATTGTATAACCTCAGTGCCAAGCCGTGGATCGGAGGTGCATTAATTTTTTTTCAACCCGACGTGAAAATTTTTTTGAGTTTGTATTTTTGTGTATACACAAAAATAGTTATTATTTAGTTCAAAAGATGTCGAATTATACACTGAATTACGATATAACTTGTGCACATTTAACTTTCCAGCGGTTTTCTGAGTATTTAGTATAAGTATCTCATAGTTTTCTAGTCGACTTGTTTTAATTGTGCAAATGTCATTGCGCGTATAAAATACTGTCATATTTACTTCACGTTTGTTGTAAAAAAGCGCCCATCGTGTTCAGGCGGCCTTGTGCCGTGAAAAATCTGTATAATACAATACAAATCACGTGATTCGCAACCGATCAGAGAGCAAATAAAAGTCACCGGATGTTATTGCAACTTTTTACACTATAAAGAAAAGTGATAATGGCGCCACATCGACACAATTAATCAACTTGTTGTTTTGCCAGACATTTTTATCAATATGAAACGATTCGATTAATACATACCTAAATTTATAAACTAATCCTTGCTTTGAAGCCACGCGTAATGTAAATTAGCATATAAGGAGCGATTGACCTTAAAGGCAGACATAATAAAATCAGTCGAGCACGTATTTTGTTGACTAAAATATGAATGCATGTCATGTGAATTGGCCTCCATCTTCATTTATGAAACAAAGTATATACATTACATTTGTTTTCGAATTGAGGAACTGATGGATATCTTCCCATGTTTAGTCCGGTCATTTATTTATTTTGTACATGTTGTAATATTACAAATTATAAGTTTAATACATTAA
>JAGVSQ010002804.1:0-23459 GCA_022683975.1 Rhyacophila evoluta | reverse complement strand
TGTGTAGATCCATATGCTCCACGTTGGGAGCGAACATGGTTTAAAAAAAAAAAAATCTTAATATTCCTAATAACCAAGTATACCTAATACCAATTTGTAAAAAAATATTCAAGCGTAACTTGCCAGTAAGTATAAAAGCGTTACTATCTGGATCTAGATAAAATCTATGGATTATAGTTGTCAGATTTTGAAATGGAAACAGAGCAAACTTCAGGAACAGCTGACGAAAATGACAACCAATGCTGGTGCTACGCCCCTGACTCTGTGTTACTTCACATTTTCGGACACTTAAATGCCAAAGAGCTTCTCGACGCAGGTCTTGTGTGCAGACTATGGTGGAGGATAAGCCGAGATGAGATAATATGGAAACACCTGTTCTATCGCGATTACCACATTGACCCTAGCATTCCTATAATGCCTGGTAAGGAAATATGAATTATTTATAGTGACATGTGTTTTAACAACTGCTGTGAATGGTAGCGTAGATATATGTACGATCTAATAAGTTCAATCACTTCTGTTTTAGGTGCAAATGGTTGGCTGGACGAGTATAGGCGTTTACATAGCGATGTGCCAATAGTTCAAACACAGTCCTTGGATACCCATTCTCATCAAGTCCTTCACGTATCGTTTTCACACAACGGGACAATGTTTGCTACTACATCAAAAGATGGCAGCGTCATAGTAATATTGATATAAACATTTTTTGTGCTTCACTTCAATGCATGCAATAAGGCTATAAACACTTTTCTATGCACGGGGTAATTTATTCTTTAGATTTCACTACAGCGACGTATTATTTTATGCCACATTTGCGAAATTTGACATTAAGCTCTTTTATTTATTCAATTAATCAGTCGTAAAACAAATGACATCTTGATAACACTGCATTGGAAATTAGTTGGTGTTTGTGATAAGATAAGATTATGTAATCATTTCAGCATTATAAGTCATTCAAACTATCTCACACCATCATTTTTTATTAATAACATTATTTATTTTTACTTTTTATATATTGAATAAATAATATTGTATATTACAATATACTGTAAGGATATCTCAACATAGTTATATGCTAACAATGTAAACATTGAATAAAAAGGCAGTGTTGAGTTTCTAGTTCACTAACAAAATTCAAACCCCCCAATTACAAAAACAACAGCATGCTACCTTTGCTTCATAATGACTGCACCATCCTAATATCCAAATTGTGCCCTGGACAAGGGCGCCCGAATGTAATGGGCGCCTTTTTATAAGATAAATGGAATAAATTCACCAATATTTTGATATAATATTTGTATTATGTAAACAGCATATTATAAAATATAAGATACTTTGAAAAGGGCTAGAACGTTAAAAATGTGCAAGTTATGAATGAGTGGAAATCGCGGAGACCGGTGGATCAAAAAACTTTAGACACATCGCACAATACTGTTCACAATCGTTATGATTATATATTTTTCAATTCAAAATCTGATTAACGTTTGTTTTAGTATATCCCACTTAGGATTTATCGGGAATCGTTTTATGGATATAATTAACTCTCGCTTATCCGGACTAATAGATGGGATGTGGTGTACATATAAATGAAAACAAATAATATTAGACATGCATCTCTATAATTTATAATTCAAGTTTTTCTTGTTTTTGATCACTTTACAATATCTCAATATATACAATAGATAATTAGAATAATTCTAATGAATTGTAAGGTAAATAAACGAATAATCATTATCCGTTTACTTTTTTTTTCTTACTCCATTTTTCTTGATACATAGATAATCCACAAACTGAAAAATCAGTACCTAAATAATTGAACTAATTGAAAATTTATTGTTTTATCCTTCAGCCATATTTACTATATCACATGACATTGCATATTAATTACAACAGTATCATGTACAAATTAAATAAAATTTATCTGGTGAATTTTCATATTTGAACCAGAATCAAAGAAATATTTGTGTTTAAATTTCACGTGCATTAAGAGTTCTGACCATATTATTTAAGAACATAAATTTATAAAGATTTTCTTTTTATTTTATTATTTTATTGAATATCTGCACTCTACGTTCGCAGTTCCAAACTATTGCTTTTTGCTTATCGCTTTCAGTAAAATAAATAAATGTACACATTCCAATGCATGTATATTATTCTTATGAATTTAACAAAAATTGTTAAAAAAGAAAAAAACACTTTCTTTAACAATATTGTTTCAGAAATCAGAAATGTAAAGGGGTTTTGCACTCTATTTTACATTTTATGCGAATTCAGCACAGCTTGATAATATAACAGCACATGTTGAGCATTACTGGACTAAATCACCTCGTATAATACGATATGAACTAATATGCATACATTGATTATTTTAGGTATGGAACTCAACATACCCTTGCAAATTAAAATATCAACATGATATGAAGGAGTTCAGTTGGAAACACACACAGTTCAGCCAATTTAATTGCTCAGATAGTTTGTTACTTGTTAGTGGAATACATTTTGGATCTCCACACAGCACATCTGGAGAAATTGCTGTCTTCACCTTACAAAGTATGTGATTTTACAGTTTACACTATTATAAAATATATTTTCACTTGCACTGAATCATTATAAAATAAGCCATGTATTTCTAGAGTAAAATAGTCATTAATTTTTGCACAAAATGCAACATCTCCAATAATTGAAATAATTATCTATTATTGTATATTTTCAGATGAATTTCTTTTGCAATGTAGGGTAGTTAATAAGCCATACGATGTGTTTGGATCTTGGATTGGTGAACACCATTTGGTTTCGGGAGAGCTTCACTGGTTGGCGCATTTGACGAGCTCTAGTATTTTATGGGTCAACAAAGCATCTCAAGAACCTGAATCAGAGCATACACCAATAATTACGCCATTGTATAGATTCTATAATCCAAATGCCAGCAGTGTGAGGTATAAATATAACTTAAACATCACAGCTGCAATAACTGAGTATATGCAACAAATAGATTTATAAATAGGTCGAATTCAATTCAAAACCTGACAACAACATACGCTGTGAACGTCATTTAAAAAACATGGTTTTCATAAATAAAATCAAGTTATCCATATTCACCATCTATGTAATAGTTTGTAATAGACGTGTTATTGTAAGGGCTATATAAATAAAACACATGTTTTTCAACGTACTCATGGCTTTGACTCCATTGATTGTCAGTTGAGTGGACCAAAGAATTTTTATGATTATACCCGGGCCTCGCTTACCATGCTCGCTTGCGGATCACTTACCATAACTATCACTTACAATCCTATTTACTCGACTCCTTTTCACGATGGGTCGTAAGTTTTCATTCTCATGAGAATTCTTTTTTCTAACCACATTTGTTGCCTGCAAGCTTTTAAAGTGAATTTCTTTGACTATGAATCTAGTCAAATATGACATAGAATATTTTTGTGATGGCATGATCATGAGGTGTCCAAATCAGACATGTTAATTATTTTTTAAATGATTATTTTTTCTGAAACCGTGTCATACAAAAATATGCCACAATTCATCAACCATGTTGTAGAAGTGCTGTGCTATACAAGGTCCAGGTGTATACTCCCTGCAATGGTCACTTTTATCCCTAAAACTGTAACTTGTAGCTGATATTGAATTACTAAATTTTATTTCAAACAATATGACAAAAATAAAAACCATTATAGTGATATGGATCGCTTGTGTACCTGCAATATTATTTTCTAATCTATCATTGGGAAGATTTTGATGTTTGAAAGTTTTTTTTCATTTGAAATATTTCCACATACATAAATTCTACTGTTTATTTTTTCTCAGAATTAATTCATGATCCACACCTTTTGTGACTATGAATCTCTGTAAATGTTAACTAATAATCCCACTAATTAATAAAACAAACTGAATTTATAAAAGTACTATTTATTTTTTAATAGAGCTATTTTGATTGGAGAATGCAAATGGAATGAGGAAAGTACAAATGCAGCTAACCACATTGAGATTATTATGCCTTTGGATAAAAATGGACAGCCGAAACCCGTAAATCCACTTTCGTTTGTATACAATCAAGAATATAGGGATCAAGAAAACGTCTCATGTGAATCTATTGAAGAAGTATGTATATGAATACAAGCATCTCTCGGTTTGCAAAAGAGACCTGTTTCAAAACATATGTGATATATTGTTCTGTTCATTTTCTTTTTATTGCATTCATGAATTATTATGTTAGTTCATACAGATATTTTGAAAAATAAGAACCTATTGCAAAATATTAATCAGTCGATACAAAATGTTATGTGTTTTGACCTGTCTGTTTGAAACATTATGTAATATGAAATTATCTAGTTTAGTCACTATAACTTGAAGAAATCTTGAATGAATTTTTATTCAATTATAGTGAATGTTTGTAAACTGAGATATGCTTGTATAAATTTTTATAACACCTGCGGTTAGCTTTTGTAACTATACAATATGTAATTGCTTTCAGAGTTCTAGTGAATCAGAATCAGGGAGCTGGAGTGGATCTAGTCGTGATGATGAGTTGAAAAATAAGTTATTAATATTTACTACCGGAACTGATACCTATACGCCTCATCAGATTGGATTTAAAAGAATCGAAAGAGTGGAATTTCCTCGCCGCTTGTCGCCTGGACCGTCGATCAAAGAAAGACTTGCTGCGAGAGACAGGGAGCGCGAGAGGGAAAGAGATGGCGAAGAACAACCAAATTGGGCTGATTTTAATTCTGTCAAAGATAAATTTGATATGGCCGATAAAATGATTGACCTGCACGGTCATATAATTGGAATGGCACTTTCTCCTGACCACAGGTAAGCTATAATTTTGTATTAGTGCATATAAATAATATAATATATAAGGCCATCTCCAAATGATTCATTAATTTATAAGATGAGTCAACCTAACAAATAAAATAGGTCTGTCATATGATGCTTCTATGTAAGATTATTGTTTTTATATGAAACTCTTAGTGAAATAAAAGAAAACATAAATATAAATTAAGAGCTAAGTTAACTATACAGTATCATGTCATTTAGTGTTTTTAAATTGCAGGTATCTTTATGTGAACAGCCGTCCATGGCCAAAGGGCTATCCAATAGATAATCCAATGAGTCCACCGCCTATAGCATGCCGGACTGATATTCATGTTATTGACTTGACAAATATAACACCAGTTGGTAATATGCTCAGATCGCAGCAAGCATATACAACTAATTCAGAATGTTACTTCATATTCCTTGATGTATCTGACAAATACGTTGCTAGGTAAATAATTTCTAGTTTATATGGATTAGAAACGTATGCCTAACACATAGATAAATATATTTTTCACGTTAAATAAAATATTTATGCTCAAATGTTATTTGCTGTTCACAGCGGGGCTGAAAACAGTGCTGCATATATATGGGATAGACATTATGGAATTTGCCTGACTCTACTGCCGCATTCAGATTGCGTCAATGCCATTGCATTTAACCCAATGGATCCACATATGTGTGTGACAGCTAGCGATGACTACACGGTTAGGGTATGTATCTTGCAACTATTTGTCTAAAAATATGTTACACCAATGACCAAGATTTAGTGCCAAATGAATGGTTTAGTGGTACATTGATTTTTTACTGAAATAATTTAATTTTCTGCTTCAATCAAACATAAGATTTATAATGTTTAATTTGCCACCCACCATCTACATATTTTAGAGCGTAAAACAAGTGACGAAAATAATAGGTAATTCGTGTTAGAATATGCACTGTGTGTATGTTTTTAAACTAATATAAGCCAAGTGGAATAAACATGTAGTCTTGTAAATTTTTCGGAGCAAAACATTCAAGTTTCATTGTACAAAAATACATGTTTTAATATATACTCAGATACCCAAAAAATTGAGAGATTGACTGACAACCAATATGTAAATAATTATTGTGATGTATACTGTGAACTATAAAGCAACTCATCGCGTGTTGGCTTAAAAATAAATGCAAGGACCAATCTGATGTGCAACTGCACCTGTCACGACCCGGATTGGACACTGATTAGAGAGGGACAGATCATTGAGCGAGTCAATAGCTTCAAATACCTTGGAGTGCATATACCTGAGGATGGCAACACGCATAAAGAGCTTGCTAGTCGCCTTGCGATGGCTGGGGCAACGTTGAATTCAATCCGGGCTGTGTGGCTATACAGTAGCAAATCTTGGCACCTAACAAAAGCTTTGAAAATATATGCTTGCGTCAGGTACTGGGGGTTAAGTGGACTGACTTTGTAAGGAACTCGAAGATAAGGGAGCGGACAGGACAATGTCCTATTATGGGGCATGTATTACGGAGAGCCTGGTTCTTACTTGTCTTTTCTTCCAACCGGTGGGATTCTAGCGACCTGAAAGACTGTGGGTACTATCCATAGGATGTACTCAGTGGTACTAAAAGGTGCCGGTATGACCTGAGAGGATGCAAGGCAGCTCGCGAGTGACAGAGAATCCTAGAGGCGTAATGTGGTGGCCATATGCTCCGCATAGAGAACGGGTATGGCAGAGAGAAAGATACTGTGAAATTATTGATTGGTTTTTTTTAACCAATTATTTCCAAACAGCAAATTATACATCATTGACCATTACTCATTTTATCAGTTGGTCAATGGGCATCTACAGTTGAGTCTCTCCTATATGACTGTGTATATGAAATACACTGTTCTTCTTTTCAGCTCACATCCTTCTAACAATATTTGCCTCATTATCAGTTCCAACTTTCGCATTGATCAATACATGTTTGCAAGATTGTATCTTGAATGTAAATTTATGTTTGTAAAAAGCAGTTATTTCGCATACTAATATCAAATGCGTTACTTGAAAGAATCAATCAATAATAATTGCAAAATCTATTTATAGGTTTGGCGATCAAGATCTTCGTCTAGGCAATTACTGATCGGAGGCAGAGGGCAGCCTGAAGGTGTAGCGTTTCGCACAAATGCTTCTTAATTTATATTTTCATTGCTCAATATTTTCTAATTCATTATAATATTTATTTGTGTCAATTCTGTAAATATATCATTATTTTATAATTTTTGTTTGAACCGTCCTTAATAAATTATGTACATATTTATCAAGACTTTTATTCTTTCGCTTGTAGTTTGGTTATTTATTTTCAGCCAATATCAATTAAACATACTTGACAGTATGATACTTTCAACTCAAACCTTTCCAAGATTTGTGCACGCGAACCCAGAAATTTTAAAGGGGATTTCAAAGACAAAAGTTCGTTATAAATGTATATTATGCATTCAGGTTTATCACTTATATATACATGAACTTCCTCCGGTAGCCCGGATAATAGAGTTGACTGATTTTATGTAAATTTGAAATGTTACCATCCACAAAAAATAAACTTGATAAGCTGCGATTCGTTCCCAATTATGGACAAAACAGGACATAGTTAACATATAAACCTAAGCGAATAGTGGATTCTATCTAGCCGTAATTCATCAATTCTATTCAGTTATAATTAAGATTACATCCATGTGATGCGATACAAGATTTTTATCTTCACAACTTTATAAAAACCATGTATAATAAGTAAACAACTTTTCCAACACTAATTTTATTAAATTTATTGATAAATCAAGATTTATTATTTGAACACTCAATAGACAATAAACTAGTGTAGATTTGGAGTAATTTCCTATATTACAAAATACTGCATCCATTATGTTTCATGCAGCTCATCACCAAAAGTAAATATTTTGCCACATAACAACCGTTTAAATTATAAAATCAGCCTTACAGAACTCACAAAATTCAAGTTTGTTTCTAACTTTGTTGTCTATGTTACAGTAGGTTATTAAAAATATAAACCACTTTTTATTCAAATAACAGTATAACAGTTCAAGAAACAGTTGACATTTAAATGCTGAAACAATGTCATTTTAACCAATCAAATGGCATTATGGTAAAACTAACAACAATATGAAAGTATATATTTACAGGCTAACTAAAATAAAAATGTATTTAATCATATGCAGGCCAAAAACACAGAATGGTGCCAAGTTCAAAAAAACCTCATTTTCTATCATGCCATTTATATTAGACATGACTCCCGCTGACCAACTATTAAAAATACATTTATATTGACTAAACAAGAAAAGCCACTGTGTCCAGACAATATAAATTTGCTCACAATGCAATTATCTACGGATACAGGCAAATATTAAAGTTCAACATTAAAAATACCTATACATATTACATAGGTAACACATATAGAAAAATTCCAATGACTTGGTAAACGAACTGAATAAATAATTCCTAGGCAATCAAATAGGAGAGTCCACTCATTTCAATATAGAAATAGCACTTTTTAAAAATTCACAAATGATTATGACTTTCCTGCGTCTCCACATATCTTTTTATATAGTATTATAAATAAAATTTAAGGAGTCTTAAGAAATATCCGGAGGAAGCGGTTTCTGTGGATCAGTTTGAGGTAGTTGCTTGTGTTTCTTCTTCTCAACGTGACCAGCACAATTATCACATTCATCTCCTGAATCCTCAGAATCTGACTCGTTAAATTCTCTTTTCTTCTCGTAGATGCAACAACCTTGAAACATATGACATTTTTTTTATCAAATATTGCAGTACACGCTTCCAAAACACTTTTTTGATAACTTACTTATATTATTGATAGGAGCATAGTCATGTTAAAATGTTTTTTGTAATCATGTTATGAAAAAATATAGATTACAACAGCTATGTTACTTATTTCAATTATCATGTCATAATTAAGTTAACCTTCATCATTTGACAAATGATATATTATATAACCACACATCAGTATAAATGATTTTTTTTTTATATCATGTTCGCTCCCAAAGTGGAGTGTACTGTATGGGGATCTACACAGTGTGATTATACCCACTTCGAAAGTAGAGTATATGGATCTCCGCAATGTGGACAGGTTATTTTTCATAATTGTTTGTTAGATAATTGCTCAACTCATCCAGTCCTACATTTTTAGATTTTTTAAATCCGACAGATAGGGAATCGAACCCGAACGCTACGTTACGCCGCAAATAGATTGATTTATTGCAATGCGCCAAGCCGAAGTTGAAGTAATATACATGAAGGTCCATGCCGTTCAATGCATATAGAAAATCCACAGCGCGCGTGTACGCTAGCGCTTATAACAACTCTAAAATAGGCTTTCCTTGCCGGTCACCGGTGACCCCCAAGGCCCGATAAAAGAAATTCAGTGCCGGTCACCGGTGACCCCCATGACGATCAACGTGTTAATGATTACTTTTTAACAAATTGTCAAGTATTTTCTTCCGCATATTAATTATGGGACAAATATTTGAAATAGAAATAAAATAAAAATTTAACAGCAAAATATGACTGCCGAAAATGTGAATATGAACAACAATAACAGTTACATACTGATACAGTCTTTAAATTACTGGATTATCAAGGTTCGTTGTACATAAAACTAAATCAAATCATTACAATACATAAAACGACTTACATTTGCTTTTCTTTTTATTCATATTTTCATTATCCACAGTATCATTAGTCCATTCCACTTTCTTTCTTAACCGTGGTTTTCGTAATTTTAGCACTGCTACAGGAGGGGGCTGAGAATTCTGCAAATAATCAATACTCATAAAACACAATCCTTGCCTATCACTAATTATTAAGGAACAACTGTAATATTATGGTACAGGTGAAAAGCAATATCTCTTTCGTGACACAAATTGTGTAGGAGAAAGAAAAAATACCATATTTAAAATTGTGATTGAAATATATCGTAAAAAATAATTCTAAATGCCTATAAAACATAATATATATACAGTAAATTTTAAGAAATATCCCGCATCCTATAAATGGACGTATGTGGATACATAGATTTAGAATGGCATCAAAACATACACTTCAGTAAAATTTTCACTAACAAGGTATTGCACGCCGAACGACAATGTAATATATTGAGTATTTTAAAGCACAAAATAATTTTTAGTGCTCCTATAAATAGGTCGCTGTCAATTTCCTGGTTAATCGGAAAAAAATACCAAACTCCATTGCAGATTTCATTATGTACGAGCACTTTTATGTGAAAATGTATATGTAAATACACCCAATAGGATCTTGTAAAATAAAATTTTACGCATTCTTTCAATGTCTTTAAAAACATGAAACTATTATGCAGAATTCTGATTTTTTCAGTTGTATATTCGATTTCAATTTAATAATAATGAACTTGATGAAACCACTAGTTATGGTAATAACTCTTTAACCCACCAATCAACTTACAAATTATAACACAATCTAGATATTAAAAAAAATATTCAATTTATTTCAGTTCTCAAAAAATGATAACATAATACAGAAAAAGAAGAAAACACACATTATAGTCTCAATAAATATATATATCGGTTGTCATTATGATTAACAAAGACAATGTAAGAAAAACTTAATAAAACATATTATAAACCAATAGCAAAATAAACTAGTTTTTAGATAGTATTAGTGTGCAAAATAAATATAACACATATATATTCACAAAATATTGTGTATGTAATAAAATAAAAATTGCATATAATAGCAAATGTACAGACCTCATCAAGTAACAAAAGGGTGTATTTAAATTTAAAAATCTAGCTACTATTTACATTAAAATACTTTGTAGTCTGGTGATATAAAAAAAATATTTATTGCTGGCAAAGTAACTTTATTTTTTTCCTCATTTTTAAGAAAACATAAAAACTAAACAAATTTCTCACATCAAAAATGAGTTCTGAATGCAACTGGAATAATTGGAGTTGAGAGTTATTCTTCAGTAAAATATGTATATATGAAACAGAAATATACTTGTTTTAACTACATAGTCTCATTACAAGAAATTCCTCAAATTACTACAATATATCGCCACTATTCTTGAGAGAAACAATTTTTTGTTCATTGTATCCTAATAAATGAGTAAGAACTTCTTGAGTGTGCTCTCCTAAAAGTGGAGGCCTTGATCTGATGTAATTACCGCCATCGCTAAATTTGACAGCTGGGCCCACGACCTTAATGTTACCCGCAATAGGATGAGACATTTCTTCCACAAGCTTAATGTGCTTCACGTGCTTATCATTGAAAGCCTGGTGGAGTGTATTTACCGGACCATATGGGAATGGAGAACCTTCCAAAACATCTATCCAAGATTCAGTACTTTTAGCGATGAAAATAGTTTCTAAAATGCCTATCAATTCTTTCCTGTTTTTAATTCTCATAGCATTAGAAGAGAATTTGCTATCGAAGGATATATTTTCAATATTTAATATTTTACACAGTGCCTGAAATTGTTTATCTGATCCAGTCCCAACTATGAGGTGACCATTTTCAGTCGCAAAGGCTTGGTAAGGTACAATGCTTTCATGGGCAGTTCCTCGTCGAACAGGTACCACACCTGCGTTCAAAGAATTGGAACCCAAATTAATCATACTCGCTAGCTGTGTTGATAAAAGATTACAATCGATTTTTTGACCGCGTCCCGTTTTCTGTCGCAGAATTAATGCAGCCATTATAGATCCATATGCGTTAAGTCCCGTGGCGATGTCCGTGACTGCAACACCTGCTTTGACAGGTCCTCTAGATTCTTCTCCTGTGACACTTAAAAATCCACCATAACCTGCCGCAATAACATCATACCTGTAGACAACAAATTCAGTTATATAAGCCTTATAAATTGAACCAAAACAAATAAATAATCAGATATTTTATAAACATGATATAATACTGCATTCAGAATTGTTTTATTTTTGTGCTCAGGCCTCTTCCATTTTGCACTGGATTATTGTAAATAATAAACAAAAGCTTAATGATTCAGATCAGCCCATAGCACATCAACGTCATCATTAACCACAGAATTTGATCCGCCTACCATCCTGTCATTGATCCAATAAACACAACATCATAAAACTAATCTATCAATATCAAATTCTTTAAAAAAATATATTATGTTTACTTTCAAAGAATATGTTAACAACATAAAAATACTTAATTAATTTATCACTAGACTTGGAAAAAGCAGAAATAATAATTCATCATATAAGGTATAAATAAAGTCTGTGGAAAAATTGAATATATTTAATCAGATAAATTATATTTTTCACATTTAACAAGTCCCATACCCAGGTTTTTTGGCATATGGGCCATCTGACCCGTAACCGGTAATGGAACAGTAGATGAGTTTAGGAGTAATTTCTTTCAAAGCCGTATATCCTATTCCAAGGTCATCAAGTTTACCTGGGACAAAATTTTCGACAAGAACGTCACATTTCTTGACGAGATCACGTATTACAGAAATGCCTACAAATTAAGACAAAGAATTAATAAATACACATAAATTTAAACAGTACTATCAAAGACTTACTAACTGACTCAAACATCAAGAAATATCTTATTATCATTTAGGTCAGTGGTCACCAAACATTTTGAGAAACGGGCCAGATTAAATTCTTAAAGATTCTCATTGATTAGATTTTAATAGGACTATTATAAATAATAGGGTATCTGGGGCCAGAATTCCTGACGTTAAACTGTCAAAAAAATAAAATGGCAATAACCTAGCAATATATATACATCGTTATTATATTCATAATGAAACAATGAAAATAAATAATTATAAAAATAACGTCGACGGATACAAACTGTCACACAAATTGTATTTATACAGTCAAAAGTTTGATACTGCCCACATAATTTCTCAGACAGCTAAAGGTCAGGAACTCAGGCCCCAGATAACCGTGTATTTTTATATATTATTAGATTTGAATAAAACTTCAACAAGATTATTTTCATTACATGCCCTTTACCTGGAAATCTTATACCAAATCATAAAATTAATATTTCTTATATATTTATTTATAAATACGTCAGGGGCTGGATGAAATGAGGCCAAAACTGGCCCGCAGGCCATAGTTTGGTGAATGCTGATTTAATTATGTGCTAGGCAAGTATTGGCCATAAAATATTAAGGATACTGACATCACTATGATTGTATCAGATCTAGAAAAATAAATTACTACAATCAAATTATTATTTAACTTTCACTTTTAGTCAAATGACCACTTGGTTAATAAAACTTATGAACTTACCATTTTGAGTCTTCAAGTTGATGCAGACACTTTTCTTATTTCTATTCAAGCACACAAAATAACAGGTTTCATCAGTTCCATTGATAAAAGGAGGTCCCCATTTACGAGCTTCATCACCTCCCGTTGGGTGTTCCACTTTAATGATATTTGCACCAAGATCTCCCAGCATCATGGTACAATAAGGACCGGCGACAATACGTGTGAGATCAAGCACAACTATGTCAGATAAGGGACTGAGATCAGTTGATCTAGTTGAAAATAGTTTTGATAAAACATGCAATTTTCTGGCAGACAATTGTCGCAAAAGGTTACGTATAGAAATCATTTTATTGTATAACAACAATACAAAGGGGTTGAATTTATCACGACTTTTTCTTAACAGCAGATCGGCGCGTTAATAAAATAAATTTCGTCGCGACTACACACTGACCCACTATCATTCACTCGTCAAATAAACGTCACAGAACGTGGCTCGTGATAACATATCAATGCATATTCTGGGGCTATCGTGGCAATAATATTACTATTATAATAATATAACCTGTGACAGTTCCTCCCTCGTTACTGTGGTGACGGCTGTGCTAGTTGTCGCCATTTCTTCTTGTATAATATTTTGCGTTTGGTTTGCCATTATATTATGACCATCGTGATATAATGAATAAATGAGAGTAGTTGTATAGTGACTGATGAGATATAAGATAAGAGCGAAGCAGACAACTTCACTATTATTTGTCAATTCGATATTTTTACTACGCTTCGTAATCTAGAAGTGCGGGGATAAGATATTTTGCCTGGTAGGTGTAGGCGAGACAACGGCACTGACAAGTAGCTAGTGACACATACTGTATTGCCAATAACTAAATTTAAATATTCTGCCTTTAAAACCATAAAACAGTTTAATATATATCGAATTATTATCAGCTACCTTGAAAAATAAATCGGTAAGGATACTGGAAGGCGTAAATTTAAGCCGCGTAGCTGTGTAAAAAACATAATCCGGGACTCTCTTTGTGACAACCAATACTCATGGAAAAAGTCTACTAAACTATAAGCAATCAGTATATTGTAATAAATTTATAATGAGAGAATCGCACCTACGAATTTATTTTCTCACTAATTTTATAAAGAAACTTTCAAATTATTGTTTATGATCAATAAAATTGACATTTACGGTGGCATTCGTCTATTGTAATTCTTTTGGATTCGGCTCGTATGGGGGTGATATGAAGTGTTCATAATAAAGTAATAAACATTGAGTTTTTATTTATGGTATTAATTTAAATACTACGCGAATATTTTAAAGTGATAAAAAAAGACAATTTCACAGTAGTTATATTATGTCCACCAAACAGCATTTCTCTCTAAGATGGACAAATTATCTACGACATGTTACAGACGCATTTTATAAATTAAGATGCCAAGATGATTTAGTTGATGTAACGTTGTGCTGTGAAGGAAGGAAAATTAAGGCTCACAAAATGCTGCTGTCAGCTTGCAGTACTTATTTTAAAGAAATCTTCTTAGAAAACCCGTGCCAACATCCTGTCATTATATTTAGGAATGTCAGGTATGATGATCTTAGTGCCATAATTAATTTCATGTACTTGGGTGAAGTGAACGTGGCACATGATCAGTTAGCATCGTTTTTGACTACGGCCGAACTCTTAGAGGTACAGGGGCTAACTGACGGTTCAGAAAATGACCAGGATAATGCTACCGAAGTATCCATTGGAGAAACTGCCCTAACACAACCCAATCCAGCCAAAAAACACAAACCTAACAGGAAAAAGCGGCTAGATTCTGACTCAGATTCTTCGATAGAGCATGTTTCTGAAGTTGGTACCACCAATATAGATGTGACGCATCCAAGTAATTTGAAAGAAGAAGCCGATGATGATGAAAATTTAGAAGAAGCCAATATGGATATTTCAGTAAATATTTTACCCGGAACCTCAATTACTACGTTTCCGGAAGAAATTGAAGTATGTGAATCTGAAGCATTTCAGCCCACAAACATTCTCGATGATCTCAAAACTTCTGACGTTAATAACAGCCATTCTAATATAAATATAGGTTAGTAACTGATCACCTTTATTTTCCCACTCTTTTATGGCATTATTGCAAACGGAGTTCTATGATTCTAGTGCTCAATTCTGAAAGAAATAATTATTATTTTGATACAATGAAAAATATTGTCTTCTTTATTATAGCTCATTTCAAACCATTTACCCTTGAAGATAAACTTTAAAATGCCACATCTCCCATCATATGGAATATCACCCATTTCGACCGAACTATCATACAGAACCCCATTAAGTCAATGCTAACTCCGTTCGGTATTCAGTCAGTGATTAGTCCATGACAAATTTTATGAAGTGTATAAATCATAAAAACAAATTATTACGTTATGTTGATTCTTATCTAGCAACACTATAATATTGATTGTGATGCAAAAAATTTCAATTATTTCATTATATCCTTGCCAAGTAATATTTTAAGTATCGAGTGATTCTAGAATTTTAAAATTTAATTTATTCTACCAAGATTCTACTCATCTGCCAACTTTGGTCGTAAATAATTAATATAATGTATCATCTCTTCACATTCCTGGTCTAGATTAGTGGAATGAGTTCTGAACCTTTTTTGATCATATACAATATATGCATATCCTTAAATACAGCATTAGTTTTTTTTAATACATAAAATAGAAAAAATTACCCAAACACTCATTTGTATACTTGTTTCTAAAATTCTAGACCTTACGCAAGACTTAGTCGTGGATGGAGTGTCACGAGAAATTCCTCAAGGTAATATAAATTTTTGGTAACTACTAAAGTAGTTCAGTGGATAGTACTTGCATACTTGAGGCTTTCTGTATTGAAGGTTGCGGGTTGAAATCTCATGACAGAATTGAAGGTCGTAAGAATGGCTGACAATCAATCCTTGCAAATATTTATTTAAATCTTCACATTGCAGGTCGGGACACCTTTTCTTAAAGACAATGTCATTTAGATCTATAATACTTCATACAAACTATCATATCGTAATTTTTTATATCAAATAACATCAAAATCAAAGAAGAATTCACAAGTAGGCATGTACTCTTTCGAATATTATTATATATTACTAAGAATAAAATGTTACAAACCAGGTCACCTACAAACATTTCTTGAAACATCATAAAAAAAAAAAAAAACTGATGGCCAGATAATCCAGAGTATAAATTAAAAGACTGCTTTTACTATAGCTTATGAACCCCCAAAAAATACCTCTTTATCGAATTTAACATGCGAAAATTGTTTCAATGGAATCTTCAAAATTTACAACACCATGATGATGGCACCGCCACACTCTGATAATTATTTTCGTCATCCACATGACTTTGTAATACTTAAATAGTGATATGAAGGAATTGAGGGAAGAATTCTGTACTTCAAATTGTATTTGAATTAATAATTTACAGATGGAGATTTGGTAAAATTTCGTTGCCAGCTATGCTGGAAAGGCTTCAAGCACCCTACTTCATTAACACTTCATAAGGACTCGCATACTGGGAAAACGCAATGTCCAGTTTGCCGCCGTTCCTTTTCACGATCTTATGACATGCGCAGTCACCTTATGAAAATCCACCAACCTTCAACCGATACAAGATCTAGAATTACAAAATCATCACTAGGAAACAATACTTTATAAATTTACAAAGTTGAACTACTTGTGATAAAAGTGCCTTAAAATACAATGTAGAAAACTAAAAATATTGCACTCTTTAAATGATAAAAGAATCAAATCCATCAATTGTTTTGTTTTAAACCAGTGTTTTATTTCTTTTCCACAAGAAGTCACATCGCCTGGTTCGCAACTACCTATGTTCACCATATATTGTTGGTTGAAAAAGACTGAATATTTTTTATGTAGAACTTTCTATTATTCATCTAAGAATTTCATAATTCACTAATGTTTCTTCAAACAGTGTACTGAAGAAAATTGTTCACTTAATGTGAACTTCGTATTAGATGTATAAAAAATGGCAAATCATCATGATTATCATATAACGGCAAATGTAAAAGATAACTTCAGACTGCATGAAGCTTTTTTATTGTTATTTTAAGACATTCAGCTACAGATTTACCAAAAGTACTATTTCTACAAGACTATCGATTCACTCAAAACAGGTGTTTTCAGCAATTAATATGGGTCGGCAACCTTTTGTTGTAGGAGGGTCAAATATAACATGTGGATTAGTGCGGGCATTTCACCCATATGTCATAGTACAAGCCGCACATTTAGCACACTTGAGTGCGTGGCAACCTAAGTCTCGGGTAATTTGTATTTACTCCTGGGACATTCCCGTTGAATAAAGTAGATCGCTTCTCGATATCAGAGCTCCAGGATACACCTCATTAAGACCAGGTGTAAGATAGGACGGGTGGATGGAGGGCACATTAGGTAGTACAGGCCACACCATAATGCTCCATGGGCCGCTGCTCTATATAGACATCCAATAGATAACAGTGTTTTGATAATACTGAATTAGAAACCATATCTATATCTCAAGATGTGAAAGCATCTCCAATCACCGTAAGAAACAATCTTAATCCCATCTCATGCATAGAATCCAGAATAACAGTATATGTCGCATTTTCTTGGAGGTATTAGAATGAAAACTCCAAATATCTAGATTTTCTGGCCCAGTTATAAGAATAATGTCTATGATGAAGGAACCAATATATATTTTTAATTATGATTTCATCAGGAGTCGTGGACTGGAGTACTATGCTGTCAACACAAACACAAGTATCGGGAACGTCAGTTACTGTAACAGCTGCTATAGCACCTATCGGCGAAGGAGTAAAACTTCAATGGGAAAGCAAACATGTGTCAAATGACATTGAAAAAATCGCCAAACAATCCACATGTAATATTTGCAATAAAGTATTCATGCACCCTAACTCATTAGCTCACCATAAAAAAGCTCATAGGGGAGAAACGCAGTGCTCCATCTGTAATAAATCTTATACCAGGACTTATGACCTCAAGAGACACATGAGGACTTCCCATTCAATCAACTGTGGATGATGAAAAATTGTAAATAGAAAAACCAACACACAGATAAATCTTTTATTGATGATTTCATTTCCAAAAACATCACTACAACTCTCTTTCTCCTTACTATTAAAATTTACTGCATGCCAAACACCATTGTGACGGTAAAATGCTTATATGATGTCGCCAATCGATGTATGATGTCATCTTGAAATCCTCTTGAATAATTTATTGTAGTCAGTAGATACGATACGGTTGCTTATATTCCATAGCAAATGTCTGCTGCGTGCAAAATTTTTCAGATATAGATGATAAAATCTGCGTCTTAATTTCAAAAACGGTCACTTTATTTTAATAGTGCCGAAACAATTTGAAGATGTCTCAGTGGGTGTAGTCCGCAGCCGTCTCTCAGCTAATGGTGAATACATTAAGATATTGTCGCACATGATGTAAGCCAAAGGCAGACCGGCAGGGCTTTCAGTGCTGGATACCTCTTTACCCTTGCCAAGGGCTGCACTTTTCCTCCTAGGCCAACCGTGGCCTAATGGAATATTTTAAGAATTATTTAAAAGTGAAAATAAACCTTAAAAAATAATCAGCATCCTGTCTAAGTGGATAAAACCATAATTATTCATATTCGTTTCCTATTTATGGAATATCTGTGGGAAAATGTTGATCAAACAAATTTCACAAACCCTAAGTTAATCGTCTTAGATTTTTACTAATTAAATTTCAATAAAATATTCGAATAACTGTAGATTATTAAAAGTAAATAACAATAAATCTTAATAGGGAAACATTTGTTTCGTGAAAATATAATGTCAAGTTTTGAGTTTAATAGAAATACTTACACTTCTTAATAAAACCGGGAGAAGAGTAAATTATCCTGATGTTTTATTTTTGTCAATTAAACTATTATCTTTAATGTAATTGAAATGTACCCATAAGTACTGATTGTGAAAGATTATATGGAAAGAGTTCACTATTATTGTGAAATATGAATATACTATATGAAAAGAGTGTAAAATGGAACTTCAGAAACCGACCATAGTGAGAAAAACTCGTCTATGAAAGGTCACCCAAGTGCCTCTCAGTGAAGGTTCAGGTCACGTGGAATGGTCAATCTATCTGTGACGGTGAGTAGGAGCATGATGCGAAGGCGCGTTGTGCCGACCGCCTTTTTGCTCTTCCGCTGCTCTTTGCAATTCTTTCATTCGTCTTTCATGTTCCGCCATATGTATGCGCCTTTGCTCCTCTTTTATTAGAATCTGATAATCATTTGAAGATATTATTATCATATATTATAGTGAAAAACGGTTTGCCTGGGCATCCACCTAATAAATGGAGCTCCACTCAAAAAGAGCAATTTAGTTTGAAACTAAAGATTTTTATTAATTTTATAAAATGAAGATATCTTTCATACATCTGTCTTTTTTTGGATAAGTAAAGCATTCATGTAAGAAATCTAATATTTTAATAAATTATTGTACACACTTACTGTTTCCGCATTGAGTGGTAGCCAGTAGATACATGGGGTAGTTTTAGTTTTCTTAAAAAGGTCATCTAAAAGTTTGGATGGAGCTTCTTCCTCCTTCTTTTTAAATTTGCGAGCTAAAAAAAATTTGGAATTGTATTCAAATTTTTCACAATTGGAATAACTATAAATGACGAGAAATTGTACTAGAAATTGATTTATTATTTTTTATTAATAATATACTTTGTAAATAAAAATATTATTCTCTTAAAATGTTACTCGTATGCCTCTGAAATAGGCAGATAACCATGAACAAGCATAATTATATAAAACATTGAAATATGTTTACCAGGTGAAGGGCTTCTGGATTTAGTTCTACGTTTCCGCCTCTCAGCGTCAATGCCATCTCGGTGGCGATTCACTTGTCGTTCTGTAGATTTATCCTCTTTAATATCACCTTTACCGAGATCCCACTCTCGAACTACAGTTCTCTTATCTGAGCCTTTTTGGTCAGTATCCTAGAAATTACAGTAAAACATTGAAATACCAACTTTTTGAAAATATTTTGTGTTAATCTTTTCAACAATTAACTTGCATTAATTTATACTGAAACTATTTTTTAGTCAATACGGTATAAACACAAGGATACAATTATATTTTATTATCATTGAGTAAAAGATAATAGATTAAAAATTGAATGATTCAAATAGATAAATTACATCGAAGTATCATATGACAAATGCCACAATAGTGGTGGCATTTGTGTAATGCATAAAACTGCAATGCCGCCATAGTGGCAAATCATAACATAAACTCATAGATCGAGATAATACCATCAAGCCTGCTTTGGAATCTCTAGCGTGCTGTTCTTTTATCCAGTTTTCAACATGACCAGTTGGTTTTTCTTCTTCACCAGATGCAAGAGCCTCTTGCATAGCAGATTTTGAACCAAAATCAACATTAAGCACCTTCGGATTGGATACAGGCCACGTAACACCATGCAAAGCATGTCTTGTCTCAATAGCTTCACTGTGAACAAAAGAAGTTACATATCAGACAGAAATCTAATTTTATTGCATTTTTTTTTAATATTATCTATCTCAGAATAGTTTTAAGTAAAGAGTAATATGGTAAATTATGAAGTTCAAAATAAAAACCCTGGACATTGACAAAACTATTTGATCAAACATAAAACCATGTGAATTTTGATTCAGTTTCAAACTGACAATGAAATGGGTGTTATTAATGATTTAAAAAAAATAAAAGTAGGTAAATGGATATGTTTCTAGACTTACTCTTCAGTCTCATACTGGACGTAACATTTCGATTTTATCTTGTCAATCCAAAAACCATTCTCGACGATTCGTCCTGTTCTTTGAAGCAGATTCTTCAATTGTGGCAATGTGAATGGCCTAACTAAATTAGTTATATACAAGATGGAAGACGATTTATACTTGGGAGGGCTGGGGGATCTGTGCAACTTTGGTGCTTCCTCATTGACAATGGAGATTTTCCTGTGCGACATGTTTCCCAAGAATTCTTTATCAACAACCTTGTCCTGCACATTATACTTCCCATTTGTTTTGTTTTGACATTCCGTGAGCACTTTCTTAGGAGGTTCAATTTCCACCGTTTCTTTGACTATGACCTCCAGCAACACCTCTTCAGCGCTGACAGGTTCCACATTTGAAATAAGATTTTTTAATGAATCTGTTGAAATATTCACAATGGTACTTTTAGAAACTTTAGAAGATCTCGAACCCCATCTTCGTTTGCGCATATTCCCTGCTGATTGAGCCGCTTGTGTGTCTTGTATTGATACTAGTTGTTCAGATGTTTTGTCAGAAATAGTGTCAGCATTTAAATTATCACCACGAGCAGGCTCCTTTGTAATTTCATGCCGAAGCTCACCAACATTAGAAGTGGATTTAATATCGACTGAGCCATCACTTGGCAAGGGATTCACAACTGTTTCGATTTTTATTTTCTCAGGAGATTTTTTTCTGACTATAGCTTCTTTGGAACCAACTGTACTGTTTTCTTGGCATTTTAAGTCTTCTTTATTTTTATCTTCTTGAGTAACTGTACTACCAGAAACTTGGACACAAGTTGTAATATTTTTATTCACTTCATTTTTAGTATCTTGTTTTGACAAACTTTCATTGTCGGGTTTATTTTCCAAATCTAAAGGAGGCTTTACAATTTCCATGACAGATTTCTCATCACTTTCCTCGGTGGACATTGGCTTATCCGTAATTACACTTGTGTCATCTGCCTGAATATCTTTGGAAGACTTTTCGACCTCTATTTCACTATCTACTTTAGTAATTATCTGATTTTCATTTGCCATTGGTGCAATTTTAGCAGGAACTGTAATTTCTTTCGGTGTTTCAACTGTTTTATTTTCTCCCACTGGTTTTTCAAGAACTTTTGAAGTCTTTTCTATCGACTTTTCATCATCGCCATCTTTTTCGATCACAGGTTCCATTTCAGACACACTCACACTTGTTACAATCGAATCTTGCAATACATCTTTATTGCAGATATCGCTCGAATTTTCTTCCTTACTTTTATCAACCACTAAAGTACTTCTTGTAGGACTCACAGAATCATTGTCATTTTTCTCTACAGAAGTTATTTTACAGACTTCCTGATTGAGCTTAGAGACGACATCAGTAGAAAGTTGTGCTAAAGTATCACTTGATTTCTCTACTTTAACATCGGTGTCACTGGTTAACGAACCTTCTACATTATCATCACTGTTGGGTACATCGGTGGATTCTGCATCCTTGGCGGATGATCGTCTAGAGCGATGCCGACCTTTACGCTTTTCCTCTGCCACATCTGTCGGGCACTCCAACTGAGATGTGGATCTGTTAAGTTTCTTTCTCCCTCTAGGGGAACGATCGGGTCTCTCCGGAGTCATTGACGGACGAGATAAACAAATTTTCAATTTTTGAATTTCGCCAGTATCAGAAGTTTCGGAAGCCTTAACATGCCAAACTTCTAAGTTGTCTTCGTCAGAATGAGATTGTACTTTCTCTGGAGTGACCGTCTCCGATGGGCAAGCAGGTTGAGATTGAGAAACATTTTGTACCTCGGATTCTTCAATTCTTGTAGGTACACAATCTTCGCTGGTAGAATCTCGATCCGGCGACGACGACGGCGATTTCTTTTTTCTTGAGGGTCTGCCGCGCTTAGGTTTTTCTGGTTTACTTTCTGGGGATGACTTAGATTTATTTCTTTCACTTTTACGTCGCATTTTGTGAACTAAATTTTTTTTTCAAAATATACACTGGTCGCCTAATTCAATTATTTGTCCAGCGTCTATAATCTGTAATAAGAGCATGAACAATATGTATTACTACAATCTCATAGTCTGCGTCGACTTACAATATTGATGCAAATATTAGAGGGGCGATAATTACATTCCACTGACAAATCGAAACACAAAAACACACGAGTTCTGCACAGAGCTTTTCTAATGGACGCCGATTAAGCCTGTGTCAGTGCTGCCATGAATAGGCACCAAAAATATTCTAATATGAGTTAGGAATACTTTATACATTATTTATTATGATATTATTACACTACATTGCAAGACACGTTGTAGTCATCAAAAAAAATCTAAAATGGTGATAAAAAATAGTGCATCTAAAACTAGCTATACTGATATCAAACGAACACTATTTTTTATAAAAAGGTAATATCGTTTTTATTCTAGGACTAACGTCTCCCCGGTTAGCGCAGTTGGTAGCGTACGTGACTAGCAATCCGGGGAATGCGGGTTCGAATCCCCAT
>JAGVSQ010002803.1:0-23462 GCA_022683975.1 Rhyacophila evoluta | reverse complement strand
CCCGCATTCCCCGGATCGCTAGGTGCGCACGCTACCAACTACGCTACCGGGGAGAATTAGGTATACGTTACGATATCTTAAACTATACAAAAAATGTTATCATTCCAGCCGTGTGATTTAAGCACTCGATCTCCCGAGCGATTATTTCAATTTTTTTCATTTCAATAGTATTAAAATATTATAAAATTTTATATATGTAACAAACAGATATACTTAGTATCAGCATGTTTGATATTAATTAATTGATATATTATATTTTTTATCATTTCACAGAAAACGAAACGATGGATTATATATATTTGAAGCAATGTGAAATATTTGTGGTGTAAATTTAATATATATATATATATATATATTTAATGTTCTTTTATGCCATACATAAATATTTTATTTGTGTATTGATTGATATGTCTCACGTTTTATGTATTATTTCAGTTATTATACATCATTGAATAAAGATAAATATTACAGCCAGATTACATGTACAGATCCCGTAGAAAAATAAATTCTAAAAATAGGTTTAAATTTCCGTTTTCAATATTCATCCTGTTTTATTGACTTAAAATCCATGCAAAGTTTTAAGTCACTGTTGATAGATTATTCATAAGCAAGACTTTTGAGTTTCCTTTAATAGACAGAAATACATACACGTGCATTTTTACATATGTCAAATACTTTAAGCGCGATTAATATTTCTGTAGCTGAAAAGCAGATAATGCAAGTCACAAACTTAACAAAATGAGTTAATGGTGAAAACTTTTAGTTAATGATCATGTTTATCAATGAAAAAAAGATGAAAGTCGTATCTCTAGAGATTAAAGATATTTCGAATTGCTCTTGGATGTAACTACCATAATGCGTTAGAACAATAAGGACTTAAAAATCCATAACACGCTCGGACAATATTGTTGAGTATGATTGTTTCTACTTCAAAACATAAACTATCTGGATCAGCGCCTAATATTATTATTTTTACTTACCTAATTATTGATCAAGTTAGTTTTAATATCGTCCAAAATAATCAAAATTCTTAAAATGGCAAGGGCCATGTAATTATTTCTACAAAAGTGTTGCCTTATTATGGTGTACTATTTTGAAAAATTGCTTGCAATACCATGCTCAAGTGCGTAATCATATATTTTTTTCATTTCGTGGCAGAAGAACTCAAGTCTGTTTTACTTAAATACCTTTTATGAAAATGTTTTTTTTCAAAGTGAAAGCAGTATAGATTTTACTTTTGTTCACTTGTTTCCCATATAGGATTGATTAATTTCTTTTAAATATTTTTTATCAATCTAAATAAATTTTTAAAATGAAATAGGAGTTAAAATAAAAAAATAAATGTTTTTCGGCTCTCCTGAACATTTCACTTTCTGTAGTTGTATCCGTCTGCTTCTCGGGTACAGATTTTAACACAAAAAATATATTTTTACATGATTAATACTATTTAACATGTAGTAATATGGTGAGTAACATTTTGTAAAAAAATATCATTTGATTACAAAAACATATTTTGACTTAAGGGGTTTCATCCGGTGCTTTGAAATTGTGTTATGTTTTTATTCTATCACAATCTATCGTGTCTATCTAAAGAAATTCTTCTTTCTAGTGGCTATTTCTATGATAGGATTTTTTTTTATTTTCAATTGTTATCCTTTCAATCAAAGAAGGATTTATTTTTTAGATGTTGATATGATTGTCATATATCTTTTGTATCTCTTTTCTATACTGATGTTGTCACGTTGAATCATCGTGTAATACGGTTTATCCCTAAATTTATATTATATTAAATAAAAATCAATAGAATAACATACTTAAATGTGATTTATAAACAATAAATAAAGCTATACGAAAATTAAAAAAAAATTTTTACTCGTTTTATGATTACTTTATGAAAAATCATTTTTTTTTCAATAAATTCTTATATTTAATCATATTTACTAACTGTAGCATGAAATTTTATGTTTGCAAAATAGTGAGAAAATTTTTATAAAAACAATATAGAGTTCCTTTAAACTAAACTAAAATGAAATAAAATATTTGCATAATTGTCTGTTTCTTCGCAAATTATGTATGATTTGAATAAGTAATTAATAGATTTGATGACTGAAAGTGGTCACAAAATTAGATTGTTTTTTCATTGATAATTATAAAAAAAAAACGTCCCAGATTTCTAGTATTTAGTTAAATATTATGACATGTACAATTATTTTTGAATCACAAAATCTCAAGCTTAATAGAATAAGTAAGTGAGTTAGTGTGATATGAATACCATTTTATTAATTTATTAACTTGTATTTTTTATTATCTTATAATGTAATAGTCGTAAAATATGAATGATGTACAATATTAATTTTGAATTGCTATGAAAAATATTGGAATCGACGGAATTTTTTAGTTTATTTATAACGATGATATTATTTATTAAAAGTTATATAAATCGTACAAAAAATGTTGATACTATCATTTTTACATCGAGTAAATCTCCTTTTAAATGATGCTAAAAACCCATGACTCTACTATACATAATCAAACCATTTGGATAAGTTGGTCAACCACTTCTTTTTTCCGCATTCCACTTTTTCAAAACATTTCCCCAGTGAAATGATAATATTTAAGCTTACAGTTTTCATTTAAATAGAAATAAAAAAAATCATGATATATTATTTACTGTTATACTTCATGAAAATGGGATTCTTATTTTGAGACAAATATTCTTATTCAATGTCTCTCTCATACTTGGAAATCGTGACTTGGGTGATTTAATGATGTAAAACTTTACAGTAGCTTGATTCAACCTTTTTGGCATTCTCCGTGGAATTCCTAATTTCCAGCCCAGAATTCATATTATAAACACTCCTTCCTAATATTATTGTTATAATTTTTACTTTTAAATTTTTTCCCTTTTCTCACTAGTCTTATTAGAATTTGGCCAAACAACAGATATTTTTCCAAGCCTAAAAAACCAAAAAGTATTTATATGTTTTTTTGATATCTTACTTTCAAATATTTTAATACATAATTGAGTTGAGCTATGGCCATTATGTTGATATCTGTACATTAAAGCATTATTTAGAATTGAAAGATGAAATAAAGCAAAAAAAAAAACAACCTGAAAAAATGTTTGAGTTTATAAAAAAAAGTGAGTTTATTTTTTAAATTAGGTTCAGTAAAAACTGCTTTTATGTTACCTTACATTGATCCATGCACAAAGCATCTCCAAAAACTATAAAAGCATCTCCATGATTTCGACATTTATAAGCAGTAACTTTATATTTACGTTCCTTCTTCTAACCAAGTCACGATAATAACTTACGACAAAGCCGTAATCTGCGAGGCCCGTTAATAAACACAAAATCGTACTTAAAATAAGTCCGCGATCTTACAAACAAAAAAGTCCCAATAAAGAAGATTACCTTTAATCTATAATTCGTTTTGCACGGAATCATTCCCGAGTGAGTGTATATATAAAGCCTGTATTATAAAAAATTACGAACTCTACTACATATAAATAAAGCGTATACATTAGAAATGACAATGCAGTGGAAACACGATTATCCGAATCGGATTTAATATAAATATTGTTTATCATTAACTCTTCATAAATCTATAAATTTGTAGATTTTTACATAGCTCTTACAGCTTTTAGTTAGTTTAGGTTATTATGGACATGGTATTAGAGAACTAGTAATACACGGGGAAAAGCTTTCTGCCGACACACCTTCACCAAATACTTGGATACTAATAGATACGGTGTTTGTGAAAGAAAAAGGTTACGATGGAGAATTTATTTATAATAATTATATTGCTGATGATTCACAATATGTAGATTTATATAATTTTTTTTTGTTGATATTCTACTATGCTTTGCATATATAACATATGTTATATAATAACTATTGTATATATTATCGTAAACTTCGTCGTCAATTGACACTGTTTATATAATACATTCACTTACGACACAAATAATATTATTTATCCGTCTAAGATTGAATGATTTTTCCTACCCATTATGTTTTTTCAGTGTTTCCTACTATTCTATAAAACTTTTGATACCGGGATCAGTTAAAAGAACTTTGGTATTTACATACAATTATTCAATGTATAGGCAACGCTAAGCCGCATTAATGATTTTGGTAAATTCATTACCTCTCACGGAATATGTAGTAAGACTGAACTTGCACATTGTGAAATAAAGCAATAATAATAATCAATCGGAGAGAATTCAATGTGCAGTTTGTATCTTCTGGAGGCATGGTCTAGCGGCTAGACCCCAACGCGTGATCGTATCTCGGCCTAGGCAGCTCTGTGTGTCCTTTTGAATTATTCCACGATTTCGGTTACACATATCTTCCCGACTTTTCCGCGCAGTCCTATTATACCTTGTCCGTTTTTTTTAATTCTCTCTTTTTCTTTCCACGCTGAACTTTACACTAACGATATTTTCGTATTGGGAGATGTAGAAATTATTACTTTTATGGGTGCATTTTGTTACGATGAAGAAACAGTAATAAACATTTAATCTTTCTCATAAAAGAGGGTTAAATAAACGTTTATTTTTTACAATTTACCTACACAGAGAGACATTTTTGTAATAATATTTCGTGTTTATGAAAATACATTGCTTTGTTGACAAATATATGATTTATAAATAAGAAAATAAATAAACTTACTGTATTTGTTTTTTATACTTATTCTGTAAACATTCATTTGTGCTCTTATGATTGTATTTTTATTATCAAACGTTTGTTGAAAATTACGATATTTTTTTTCGTAAATTTCAGACATAATAAAAATATTCATACCATATCTGAGCATTTTAAATGAATCGGATTTTTATATAAATAACAAACATCATACGAATCTTTAACCAAACGGCAAATAGAATTTTTAGTTAATATTTTTATTGAAATTTTTTTTAAACTTTATTTTACAAAATTTTTGTTTAATATTGAAAATAAATATGATACTTGTAAAAAATAGACATATAGTTTCACCAAACTTACGTTGCTTAACTATTTTTCGCAGAAAAGGTGCAAATCTATTATAGTTTGTTTATAGGAAATTTATTCACGTGCTATTATTTAAGGGGCTTTTATATTTCTAAATCCGGCAGTGTCCTATTTTTGTGCTTTTCTCATTTTCCTTTATTGCTTAACGTTCAACACTTGACTTTATTTAAATTATGAAAATGAATGACTCATTTCATTAAAATACACTCAGATTCAAATAAATACAGATTTTTATTTTACATTATTTAATGAGTGGAAACTTCTAGTCAAATAAAAATGGAGCGAAAACATGTTTTATTTAATAAAATTTTGTGATAATTATTATCCGATAAACAAAATCTTAGAAATTGCTAAGAATTTTGTATTGTCATCAAAGAAACAAAAAAATGAGTTTATTTGGAGGAAAATAATAAAGATACTTGTCAAAAAGTCAATTTCATACAGTTAAATCAGTTTGGTTGTGTCAGTCTTTCAGACTAAATTAATTTAAAGAGCAAATATTTCCAGTTTTAATATCCGGTGAGCCTAAATCAAATTTTGTAAATCTAAGTATTTTTAAATAAAAATATTTTCAGTCATTTTGTTTTTCAAAGCCGCTATTTTGAAATTTTGGTGAATCCAAATCTATAGATATTAGATTTATCTGTTTTCTTGGTATTTCCGATGGTTAAACGATGGTTCAATGCATTTCTTAAAGCTTAGTTAAATCCACATTGTTAACTTTGTAAAAATTTAAGATATTATAAATTGATTTATTTTCCAGTATATTGCTTTCTTATAGAAATGATCATCTTATAAAGGTTATTTAAATTTGTGAATAATATGTATGTCTTTACAATTTCCAATGAATTTAAAAATTAAACACCTAAAATATTACATTTTACCTTAATCTTCACAAGTCAGTGAATTACATTAACCCATTAGACATTTTAACTTATATAAATATATGACGCCCGCCATCAAATCATTCACAAAGTTAGCCACCGACGTGATAATACAATATATATATATTTTTATACCATGTCCGCTCCTAACGTGGGGCATATGGATTTGCAAAACGTGAAGATATCCACTCCGAAAGAGGAGTGTATGGTTCTCCGCAATGTGAAGGTGGTTTGACATTATTTTTCACGAGAATTGTTTGTCAGACAACTACTTAACCCAATGGGCAACGAGTCCTGCATTCTCGGATTGTAAGGATCCGACAGATCGGCAATAGAACCCGCATTACCCGGATTGCTAGGCGTGCACGCTATCAACTACGCTACCAGGGAGACCAAATAAATACAATATTTAAGCGGTAAGATATTCTAATTTCCAAGAATTGTTTGGGAATGTGTAAAACTCGTTCTTTTCTCATATAAATTTATTAAGTGGAGCATATGGGAAGCACATATCGCCTTTAAGGGTCATCTGCCAGTTTTCTCAGAATTTCCCATGTTATGCCTGCATCCCGTAGATCCGCCGAATACATTATGTAGATAATATTTAGCAACTTCACAGCAAACCAAAAACTAGTTGGCTTGAAGAATAGACAGGCCAAGTTAAGATTATCATGAACTCTATGTTATAACTCAATGTATTTTATTTTGGTTTCTTTAATCTGTACCAATTATCGATGCGTACGTTTATATAATACAAATTAAGTAACTAAAAAAAAAATTTTTTGTAACGTAACAAACGACCGCCTTGTTCTTACAGCAAGTTTTCATCATATTCAGCGTTAGTCTATAAAATAAGAAAAAAATGTAAATAAGATAATAATCATGTAATATTGAAGTACGTTTATAATACAAATACGTTAACACCATTACTTTGGTCAAACAATTAAATGTAAAACCGATCATTTAAATATACACATGTTTGCCATTAATTTGAATGCTAAACAATAAAAAATCGTTGTTTGCAATAAAAACAACGAATTCTAACAATGATCATTTTGTGGCTTTGCATCTGGTTATTTTAAAATGTCACGTACATTGAATAAGAAATACACGAGTAGTATGCTTAAAAATAATGCGTTTTTATTTTTATCAGAATCAACTTTAAATAGTAGATATTTGTGTTACGTTTTTAATAAATGCAATAACAAGCTAAGAAAACATAATCAGGCCTGAACATACGTCTATAAATAAAAATAATATAATGCAATAATAATAGGTGCTCAGGTTTTATTGATTCAGCGAAATTCAATTATTTCTCAACTAAAACGTTGTATTAGATATTAATGACGAATATTTTTCGGAAATGTTTTAAAAAATGATCATTATACTAATGAATTTTAACTGAAAAAATATGAAAGATTACGGTGCTTAAAATACTCATATCACTGTTTTAATAGTTAGTTATTAGCCGTGGTCTTAAAAAGTAGAACGTATTACGTTTCAGATTCAGTAAAAACCTTAGCCATTCCAACTGAAATACTAGTAGAGTTAGTGTTAACCGTCATTTTGAAAAAGATACCGGTCATAATGGGGTAACTCGTAATGAAAATACGAGGCGATTAGACCAAACTGTAGGAGCAGTGTGCGCAGGCGCGAATCGGCATTCAGGTTGATACAGTTTTGAAAACCGCCGTTATTAGGCAGAAAACTGTTCTTTTGTCCGCAATTTACTTAATTGAAAATAGTTTTAGCACTGCAGTTAGCACAACTGCGCTATGCTTACCAGTGGCGTAGAAAACTTTAAAAATAATATTAGTTATATTATTTATTTGTAGGTGTCTTATAAATATTGCGGTTATAGTAATATATACATTATACTGTCATGTGGTTTAATAATATTTCTGACGGTGTCCATTCCATACAATTTATGTGGAATTATTTGTTACGAGTATTGGATATTAATAAATCGCCGATCACATTTAAATTTGTATTTTATATTTCAAAACTGAATATTTAATTAGTGATATAATTGTATTTACGGCACTATCAATATCGTAAAGCTACATATTCTGGCAAAAATTTATATGCAATCTTATGTTTTGATATCAGTATATTATTTGTCACTGGTATCTCTTTGTTATATATATATATAATATGAGTGAAAAGAAGGGTAAAACCCTAATAAAAGGAAACTTAGAAAAAGAAAGAAGGATGACTGAAATAATAAAATTCACTTTTTGATTTTCTTTATCATGATGAATATAATGATCGTAAATTAATGGTTGTAATTTTATAATTATAACTCTAATATCCATATAATATTTCAATCACATTGTTTGCCATACCCATTGCGAAAGTAGAATATATAAATTTCTATAGTGTAAAGATATCCCCGCTTATCTCCCCGGTAGCATAGTTGGTAGCGCGAGCGCCTATCAATCCAGGGAGTGCGGGCTCGATTCCTTATCTATTGATTTTAAAAAAAATCCAAAAATGCAAACTCATTGGGTTGAGCAATAGTCTGACAAACAATCTCGTGAAAAATAATTTGTCAAGTCGTCTTCACACCGCGGAGATCCATATACTCCACTTTCGGAATGGATATCTTCACTCTGTATAGATCTTTATGCTCCATTCTGGGAGCCTACATTTCCTGGATTACTAGGCATGCACGCTACCAACTACACTACCAGAGAGATATTTCTATCTGTCGGATTTAACAAATCTAAAAATGCAGGACTGGATGCCCATTGGGTTGAGCAATTGTCTGATAAATAGTTCTCGTGAAAAATAATCTGTCAAGACGTCTTCACATTACAGAGATCCATGTACTCCACTTTAGTATTATTTTAGACTTTTTTTTCTAAGTTTTGAGTTTAAAGCAATATTTATAATGATGCCGTATTCTTAAAAAAATATTTTAAATATTTTTGAATAAATAAGATTTTAAAAGTGTACGTTATGTTCGTTTTTTATTCATATTGTCCATGATTGATAGGAAATTTGAATGCGCTACTGAG
Organism: Rhyacophila evoluta; assembly: GCA_022683975.1. Classification (NCBI taxonomy): domain Eukaryota; kingdom Metazoa; phylum Arthropoda; class Insecta; order Trichoptera; family Rhyacophilidae; genus Rhyacophila; species Rhyacophila evoluta. The sequence continues at coordinate 14,543 of JAGVSQ010002803.1, read as the reverse complement.
GGCGTATTTATGTATGTGTGTCGAAATAGTGGAAACATGTGTATGGGCCTTAATGTAACTGGTTTAAGTTTGACTATGATTCCATGGCGGATTTAGCTGAACTACTAAAACGCGGCTTCAATACATGCAATAAAGATCATTTCTACTGCAATTTAACTGCGGTACAGTTTGGCAACTGCCGCATAGCTCCAGATGTACGTAATTTATTTAATATTTTTGACTCTACGTGAAAATCGCCCGTTATGTTGATTTTATATGAAATTTAAATGCTGAGCTCTTCTTCTGCCATATCTGCTCCCTGTGTAGGTAATATGGCCGCTTCATGTCACCTACAAAATTTTCTGTAACACGCCAGTCACATTGAATTCTACACTGTGAATATGACCTTTCAGTACGTGGAAATGTCACCGGTCAAAAAAAAAAAAGATAAGCAGAATCCAAGCTCTCAAAAGGCATCCGTAGTACGTGTCGTAGTCGGTTCTAACGCCAATGCATTATTTTTGATATGACAGCGAGCTGCTCAATCCGTGTGAAAACATATTTCAAAACTATAATATATGGTTTTTCAGCATCTTTGTCAGGTGCCACGACTTTTTATTGATTAGTAAACTGGCAGAATGTATGTGTTGAGCAATTTGCATTTAGTCAAAATCAAGTACTGTTGTGGCACCCATATATCTTAAGCTGAGTTAAACCTGCATCCAGGTACCGTTATAAAATTCTATAGCGAGCTTTTATTGTGTGCTGCTGTTCTTTGGGATGTAGTCTATAATGTATTTGAAGTTATTGACCCTCTCGATGACTTGCCTCTCACTGGTTAGTGCCCATTTTTAAACTTGACAGGTGCGGTCACATGCCACATTAGTCATCCTTGTATTTATTTTTAAGCCAATTTGAGATCATTCTGGATATCTTGTGTAACACAGCTATGCCCGAATGAACTCAGTTTAGTGAAATAACAAACACATTTATTTAGTATCATATTACATCATACAATTTTTATTCATTGTACAACAATTTTTATATAATTTCAAAATATCTTATAATTTCTTTTCTAAGCTGTGTAACAAATATTTTTTATATTTTACTGCGTTAGCGACGATTAAAAACATTATTTTTATACCAAGCCTTTTTTTATTTTAGATAGTTTTTTTATTACAGAATCAATATTATGTATTAATTTAGTATACTATTCAAAATGTGTAGATTTACTCACTATTAAAACCAAATGCCACTTGTTTAATACATGCATTTCGTCAGTGGTGCTCTGCGGTTGCGAAACGTGGCACCCAACAAACGCCCAAAATAACCGTACTGTAAGCTTTGGGCACAAGTGCCTGCGGCGGATTCTGGGGATACGGTGGGATGACTTTGTTCGAAATTAAAAGAACGGACCATGTAGCCACATATATTACTGGCAAAGTGAAGCTACGATGCTGGACCTGGCTCGGCCACATATTACGGATTCCTAAAAAAAGTCCAAACCCAACCTGCCTTTTTTCAAGTCCACCTTTTGTCGGCGTCCCGGAGTGGTGCTGAATACTATCTATATAATGGAAAAGTTATGAGATGCAGGTATGACCTAAGAGGACGCAAAAATACTGGCGGGTGACAGGGATTCTAGGAAGCGGTACGTGGTGTCCATATGCTTCATTCAGAGAGTGGATGTCGAAGAGGAAACAAAACGGAGTAGTTTTTTTTGAATATGTTATCATTTCTGAAAATGTAAGCATATAAATTATTATAATATTTCCCATATCCTTCGTTAGTGTTTGCATAATTTGTGTTATAAATTTCTAGTGATAACTTATTTTCTCGTATTAATATTAATTTGAAATAGAATAACTGATATTTCAGTTTATTTAAATTTACTTACTTTAGACGGATTAAGTTATTTGGTTAAATTAGTTTCGTACAATTTTGCTTTCAGTTACTTTTGTTATCAATTTTGAAGTCTATTTAAATTGATGTGCGTGATTCAGTTTATTTTCTTCCATTATTTTATTTCAGTAAATTCATGTTTTTTTTCATGTACTGAAATTTTTATAACACCATTGAAATCACACTAAAACTAGATATATACAAAGTCTCATAATATATATTTTAACAAAATGAGTATAGTATTATATCATATTCTGCATTTTTTTAGTTTGACATAAATTAAGTAGGTAGTTTTTTTATTATTGTATATCCACCTGTGTGTAAAGACACGACGTTTTCTACAGAGTAAGGTGTTCGTTATTATTATTATTTTCTTTTCATTTTCTATTCACCCTTTCCTCTCAATGTAATATTGTATATTAATTATAATAACGCATTATTAGTCTATACATCTTAGCTTTTCATTTATTATAACTGTAGTCATTATTTCGATTATATGACTTTACAAAATAAAATAAAATTGAATAAAATCTACAATTTTGGTTATCACACGAACATTTCGTTAAATAGTTGTCATCAATATGTACAATATATGACACCTTAAAAATAATTACCCTTCAAAGTTATTGTTTGAATAATCTATTGAAAAACTATTATTTTTAGCTTAATCAAAAACGTAATAATTAAAACAAAACCTGCATAATCAGGAAAGTTTTAATATCCACGTTGGTAATGGCTGTGTTAGAAGTAATGATATATTAAAGAAAGTTAACTTGTGTTATAATTTCTACTCTATTTTATAATGAGCGTATATCATATTATGTACATACTTTAGGTGGATTGACGCACATTTAGTATGAATAGCTTTCTAGTCATTTAAGATAGGTCGTTTTCAGTCAAGAATTGCACGGAAGTTGAAATGTGACCGCATTTGCGAGCATTAAGAACGCACATAACGTCTTCCATGAATACGCAAATGACTGCCATTTTCATTATGAGGGTCAACTCAAATATAAATTTGAGCACTTACACTGAAAGTTACCAAAAAGTTAAGTGAACTTTTAGTACTGAAATTTGTGAAGATGATGAAGTCGTTTAAACTATATTTTTATGATAAAAAGTAACGGCGTTGAACATCAAAATATACAGTTTTCAGATAAATTACGAACACAAGTTTTAACTAGAAAAAAAAACATTAAATTTCTTTATATTTATCTAAAATATATTATAATTCCACTTTTACCAGCTTTTTGCGGATTATCCAAATACTCATATTTCAGAGATAATAATTTGAAATTACTTTCTATTTTGGCATGAGTTGAATCTTTTTACTCTCCATCTAGGGAAACAAATAAAACATTTGATATTTATTTTTTAGACGAAGTATTGGTGAAGAAGCTGATTGATATTTTTGGACACATAAAAATATAACAGGAGACCAAAATCACATAGTTCATTCAATTACTTGTTATAAAAGCTTGTTAAAATATCGAATAAAGGCATTTTTATGCCTTAATATAAAACAAAGAAACTGCACTTTCAATAATAAAATATGTATGTTTTGTATCGAGACAAATTAACGATTTTGAAATTAGAAAAATTAAGTAATTTTGGCAGACTCGGATTTGTTGATGAAATAAAAGAATCAATATAAATATGGGAAATATTTCATTAGTGTTTTTAAATTGATTGTAATAAAGAATCTTTTGTCAGATATTTCAGACCTAGATAACTTTCAGTGAATCTTTTCTTGTGTAGCTAGCTATTAACAAATGATCACGGGCTGCTTGATCAGTGCCCGCTCCATTGAGTGCTAGGCATGAGATGCGTGGAGATTTTCTCCACTACTCGCTTGGGTTAAATAGCACTATGGGTTAAATCGCAGACATGTCGCCATTAAGTGAAGCAAATCGTGGCAAGTGGAAATAACAAAACGGCTGTATATATTCCGCTTAATCCTAACGTTTCATTAAAAAGTGCTGAATTCTTGGTACTCCCCAAAGTTGTACAAAGATAATTATTTTATTGTGCATGTATGGGCAGGGAGGGTTTTTGCAAGTACGGTCATTAGTGGCCGCTAACGACCGAAGCGCGGGGTATGAATTTGGGAGCAGCAATTAACATTCTAGCACAACTTTATACCTATCTCTATGTAAGGTGGCAGAGAGTGACATCCGCAACAAAAGGTTTAACCCGTTTATACCCGAACTAAGTTGCACTTGCAATATTCCGATTGAAATAATTTTGCTTCTCGCTTAATGAGCTGAGGGCATTACATTTCTCACTTCAAATATGTTACTTCCATAAATCAAAATAAGCACCAAAAACTTTAAAGAAAAATGAAAATTTCACCTGAAATATCAATGGAAATTAAAGTGATATTTCCAAAATGAGTTTATTCCACACCTAAAAAATTTTGGCAGGCGACAAAAAACTATTTTACACTCTCAGATGGATATTTCAATACTATGAACTATACAAGTGCTATTGAAAGTAAGCAAGTATTTTTATTTGGATTACGTTACTTTTGTTACCGATACTCGAAATAAATTACATTTGTAACTAACATATTTGAAATCACCATTATAAAAACCGTCATTATAAATCTTACAAGAAAAATCGTGAATATTCGTACACACCCAAAATTATTCTGGGTCACACTTGTTTTTAACCGGGATTAGGTAGATAAAATCGGCCATTAAAATTTGGGCATATTAAATACATAATATGAAAATTGTTTTATTAATACACAAAAAAACTATGTTTTATTACCGTAATTAAAAATAAAACAACATCGATAGAAAATAATGAGTGTACCTTCATGACACACAAAATATTTAATACTTTTAGTTTGTTAAAAAAAAAAATGTCTATATTGTAGCCGAGAGGTTAACTTACGCGCCTTGTATCTGGATAATGTGGGCTCAATTCCCAAGCCTGCCAGATTTTTTTAAATCTGAAAATGCAGGTCTGAATGCAATTCCAGTTGAGCAATTTTCTGTTAGCCAATTATAAAAAAAGGTATTATCGAGACATGTCTTCACATTGTGTAGATCAGAGCTACGTAATATTTTATCTTTCACGGCACACTTGACGCTTTTTTCCAAAATTTGCGGCACACCACAAGAGAAAAAAATGATTCGAAATGCACGTTTTTCTGATATTTGAGAAATGCTTATCGGTCCATCCTGTATCGTCTCGTGGCACAGCCGTTACAGAATACTGGTGATGGTCCATATTCCATACTTACGGAGCAAAAATGGTACAACAAATAATAATAGGCATTTGACGATGCGTGAAAAATAATCTCATGGGACCGCTGACCCATAAATTTACATATTTATTACATGATCATAACAGTGCAGTGTTCAATTCGAAACCAATAACGATACATTTCATTGTTATAACAACACATTTATTAACATAGTAACTATAACTGCTGTGACGATATTTGAGTAATGCCAGAAAGTGCAATATCACCATATTGGTAACACTATATTTTATTTAGTACCTGTTTTATTATTTGTGCATTTTCTACAGATTATGTATTTTTTTTTCACCTACCATTTGAGTGCATTGACAGCTGCATAGAGAAGTTACAATTATATTTTGGCGATGTTTTTTTTTCTTTCATTTTTTGAGTAATGTCTCCGTTTTCTGGCATTTTTGGGTAGCTGGTGACGGATTTATATCTATGATAGTATAAAATAAAAAAAAACCAAGAATAGATTGTAATAATTGGCTTGTAACACTGTTATTTTAACTAAAATTTGGTGAGCAATTTCGTACCGGACTGAAGGGTGCCATTGTTAAATGCAATCTCTCTATTGGTCGATTTGCGAAAAAAATGAAATACTTTGTGACACCAGATTTCCTCTGGATGTTTATGCAAGCAGATTAGATACTACTGAGATACTAGTGTTTTCACCAGGTGATCAAAAAAGTGCATCATCTGATTCGAGCACATTTACGTATTCCATACTATATGCATACGAGTATATAGTAGCTGTGAATCAAAATCACACGGTAAATTCTTTATGTCAAACAGCATAATCAAAATTGTATGCTCTGTTCATCGAAATAGCTGAAATTTTGAATTAATACATCTGATAAAGCACGATGAGTGAAAGTTTTCTTAGACCATCAAAGTCGTAGAAAGCTTGGGATTAAAAAAAAAACATTTACGCAGTGAGTTTTTTGACGACGGTGGCGTTTTTTGCCAGTATATTTGCGCAACAAAAACTCTAAACCACACTGGGTTAAGAATAAACTTGTATATTATTCTGCGAACCAGACTTGCTCGGCACTTGGCGAGTGGAGTGAAAGCTTTTGTATTTTTTTTATCGAATCACATCGAAAAAGTTCGTCTTTTGCTAAAGTGTGATCGCTTCATTTGCCGAACAGTTGGTTTGGCATTTTATGGTCAGTTATTATGTAATATCTATCGTAATTATTTACGCAGAAAGAATTCCGCAGATTTTTTAATTAATCCATGACCGACGAATGCTACCATTTTTAATTAGCATTGATAAAATAATAACTGAATTATTTCTTAACACCTACCTCGCTTATTAATCATGAAAGACATCTGAAAAAAAACAAAGCCAGACATAAAGCTGTCTCTCTTTTACTTGTTCACATACATTTGAGCGATCAAGCGAGCGAAGTAAATGCGTACTTTTTATAATGGATTCATTATTATTATTATACTGCGTCTGTTTATATCAGTTATTGAAAATATTCAATTATATGACATATAAATTTAAATTGCATTCCATTGCGAGGTCTAACATTGATGTTACGTCCTCTACAAAAGATTTCTTTGTGTTGTCAGAAAATAAGTTAATATTAAAATCATTCAATTTATTTTGACCCCTGCGAAATGAGAATGGACAGCGAAAATGATACTGACATAATGGCCGGACAAGATATTACTTACAAATCCATACCATTCAAAAGCAAAAAGTACTTATTGTTTATCACAACATGGTTTAAATTATTGCAAATGATTATTAACAGAAAAGAGTTTTAAGTTATTATGTAATTAAGTTGTGCTTTCTATCTGTAATTTAAATATCTTTAGATACATGTTCTGACCCATTAACAAAACACTGCAGTTAGCATTTCAATATATAAAAAATGTTTGAGGCCCATCTCTTAAAAGGATGTCAGAAAAATATTATACTTTAACTTTATTAGCATCGTGATTCGTGACATCGACAACTATGTTTGCTAGCAATATTCGCTAGTATCAAAAACAACGATATATCGTCGATAATGTAATAAATGTTCACACTAAGTATGGAGTATTCAGATATACGCAATATGACTAAATTTATCATATATCGCCAATTAAGCTAGATAAAGTCATAACTCGAAAATAAACATTATTTATGTTTTAGTTTTACGTATTAAATATTGCCTACTTCGTTTTGATAATACATTAATAGTTGATTTAATATAACCTTCTTATCGATGTAAAAATAGTAAAATAGTAAAGACTAAAATTTAAAGTAAATAATGAATGCAATGTTTTTTTCAGGAGTTAGTATTGGAATATAACTAACTCATTTAATATGATTTCACTGTAGAGTGTATTCCCTCTTTAAAGCACTTAAACCACCATTATTCTCGGAAGTATTTCTACCAAGACAATTTAAGTGAGAGTTTAATTACCTACTGGTGTTTACTGCACAGTTCCTAAATCACCTTTTTATTTAACCGAATAAAGAGGAAATTAAATAAAGTAAATCACACGTTATACCGTACCTTACTATATTTAATTTACTTAATTTAAGGGCGTATTACTTACTACGTACTTTTTAGATAAAAGGCCGTCAACAAATTGATAATAATTTAAAGGGCAGCGATGTACAGAATATTTTTTAAATAAACTTTTTGTCAAAAAATAATTGAAACATTCTCTTCTTCTTTTTTCAGTTTCAACCATTTTAGAATTATATTTGATGCCACAGATGACAATTTATTACTCAAAGTAAGGTTCAAGCAGTTATTCGTATGTTTAGGTAATTGATTTAACGGTTTTGACTATTAAATAACGATACTTATACTATCGGTCGTAATAGCAATGAGAGATGCTTATAATGATCGTTTTGTATCTTTATCGATGGCGTTTCTTAAATATTATGTGTGAAGAATAAAAGTTGCATACTTGATAATGTTGCTGTTTTTCTTAATAAAAATAACCAATTATAATCAGTTACTAGATCTTTGAGATATATTTTCCGTCAGGATTTTGAGATTTCAAAAAAAATGCAGTCAAAGGGTCAATAATCCTTGAAATATCTATCCATGCTTTTTGATTAACATAATAAATATCAACATTAAAAAAGGAATAAGAGAAAAACACCGTTTTACATTAAATTTTATAAAAATGCATATTCTAACGTATCTCGAAAAAGGTTTCCATAGTATATTAATGGTAATCATTTATGTTTATAAATTTAAATTTACCATTTTATTTGATTTATTATGTTATGGGGTGTAGATTTAACCAAATCTTTAATTGAAACCATAAACAACATATGAGTTTAAGAAGTAAAGTTTAAAAGATTGCATTAACTTCTACTAGTCTGCTAATAATATTACTTTAACACTGAAACAATGTAAAGTTACATTTCATTATAATTTCGTATGAAAGTTTCTTCTTCCGTTAATTTTAAGCCTAACTAAAATAACAGTGTATAGGTGTATAGTATAGTGCTATTTTACAAATTTGTAATTAAGTTTAAAAATATTTCTTCAAACTTTCATCAGTTGCGAATAGTTATTATGTAATATATTTAAAAAAATATTATTATTTTAGGTGGGTTTTTTTCGGAGAGAAATAGAATTTACATATTATTATACGTACATAATACACTTTTAAGAAAATTATACTTTTTATTATCCTGCATATTATTTTTTTAGATTAGATTAAATATTAGCAGCTACGGAATTCAAGCTGACAAGTTCCAGTAGATTCAAAAATGAATTTGTAGGTTATATTATGGTAATATCGTGGATATTAAAAATATTTCCTAAGAACCGTGAAATTTAAATTAAATAAAAAACCATATAAAAATTATATAAATAAAAAAAAACCGTGAAAAGTATTCAATCAACGCTATTCGTCCACCAAAGGAAAAAAAATATTAAAAGTGTTATTAAGTCGATTACTATCTTCAATCATTTGTCAATTTTAGATGTATGTTATTGATATTAATTGAATTCAAAAATATCAGATTATTTTGCTAGACGGTGGACAAAGTATTCAGGAGCATTGGTAGTCTAATATTGGCAAGAGGCACTAAGAATGGGTGTCCGCGGAAAGCAAAAGCCGGGCGATATATCGGCCAGTGCTAAGGCTTTATAGCGTTATGGCACCCCCGGGATTTGCACACCATCGCTGGCATTGTAATAACACTATGACCCTTGGCGACCCCTCGCGCCAAACGAATAAACGAACGCGTCGAGCAAAGAGCTACTACGTTTTTGGCAATGGGGCTTCCAGAAAAAGGGTTAAAATTAATATGCAACATTTTTTATAGTGTTTTACTTAAAAGTATACATTTGAATTATTTTATTATTTTTTGACATTAAATAAAAAATGACGAAAAACGGTGTAAAAAAAATTAATAATCTTAATTAATTAAAATAACTTATAAAAACCATTTGCGTTAGGCTCGTAGTTGGCAAGTCTTTGGAAATATATTAGAAATGTCACGCTTCTATATGAATGTTAATAGCAGATGAAAAACAAATTCTGAAGAATTAGCTGTTTAGACAATGCAGTAATATTAAATCCAATTTTAAATTCATGTTGAACTTTTATTGGTTATTTTTTTTTTTGTTTAACATTTTTGCTTATTATCAAACACTGATATAATTCATTTAATTAAAAAATGAAAGAGAATAATTAAGTAATACTTTAAAATATGCGCACTGTATGTAATAATCGTACTAACTTTATTATGATATCTGTACTATGTCAGATAATTGAATGAGACGATAAAGCTTTTTAAGTGCTTTCTCATTTTTTCAAACCAATTTGTTTATTTTAAATTCAATCAAACGAAAACTAAGTTATTTCCCACTCAGCTGCAAACTATGTTGCGCCTCTTTTCTCAGTGTAAAAACAACTCAGCCTAGAAGCCTCATACACTTTTTTTCTATTTCCGCAGGCGATATTGTCATCGCCTTCCTCAGCATAATTTTATATTGTTGCCCTTCGTTTATCATTTTGAAGGGTGACCGGAGAAGGAGATTGTATTTTTGTAAGAAGTAGATAATAGATATGAACTCACTTTTTATACGTTTATTTCTCATAGACTTCCTGTCAACTAGATGGTATTTTCCCCCGGATAGTTTCAGTAAAGTAATAGTTTTAAATGTATATCAAATGCAATTGTGACGTCGTTATGGACGGTACGCTATTTTTAGATTTATATACTAGTGAATTCATTTTAAACGAGATTTAGATTTAAAACTATCATTTTCTTATAAGAACCGAATGTATTTATTTCCTCCTAGATTCAAAAAACTATTATTTTGAAAAAATATTTCCTGTTTGCTTAGTACTTACTTACATACTATTAAATACTTAGTAAAGGCATTTACTTAGTAAATAAAGATTACACAAACAATTTTAAAGATCTTTTGAATTATTGAATAGAAAAGGCTATGTTCGTATTCATTAAATCTTTCTAAAATACCTTTTTTTACTTATAACATTAGCTATATATTAAAATATGTCTGACAACGTTAGTAGAAGTAGTGTCACCATTAAATACTTGGCAACCTAAGTCTTGGGAAATTTATATTTATTCCCGGGACATTCCCATCGAATGAAGTGAATCGCTTCTCGATATCAGAGCTCCGGGATACGCCTAATTAAAACCAGGTGTAAAAACGGGGCGGGTAGATGATGGGCACATTAGATAGTAGAAGTAGTGTGCCGAAGTAACCATAGGTTTCTATTTTAGTGGATTTATATATGGGGTAATACTTTATTTCAAGAAGTTTAGGATGAATGCCTTAAAAAGTACACAAAACACTTTTTTTTAGAATTTCAGCATAAAGCACGAAAACAGATCAAACAGCATCTATCCCAAGATTGGAATTATAAGTTATGTAAAAACCACTTACCTACTTTTCAGTAGACTAACATAAAAGCTCAGACGAAAGGCAAAAGTTTCGTCTGCGCATTGACAACGGCTGACATACCGAAAAGCCTGTTTTTAATTGAGTAATTATGCTTTATCGTGAGTAAATTTAGAAAGTTTCTCTCGCCAAAATTCAAATTCAACAAAGGCCTGTGAAAATAACTTTTGGTGTTTTATTTGAGAGTATTATTTACCAAGTGTGAGAATATAATTTGCAGCGATGTTAACAGATTTATAAAGTGAATTCGAAAGCTCTGAATTTGTATGAAAAATGAGAGGTCACATTAAACTTTTAGAGTAATTAGTAACAACCCAAAACTATCTGGAAAAAGTACGGAAAATTGAATATATTACTATATTGTATAATACATATTGAAAGAATGTGTATGGAGCGGGAGTTACTCGAGTTGGTACAATCGGGTGTTGAACTCACCGGGCCATCTGACCTGGTTGCAAGTAGAACAAAGTTTATTGCTTTTAAAAAGTTTGCGGTGTCATACAGCGAGCGTGATGATTTCTTGTCAAAAAACAATGTCTCGAAATATTCAAAACATAAAGATGCTTCATGATTATTCAATGCAACGAAATACTTGTTAAAAATCTCCAACTTTAAATATTGGCATATTAGAATAAGTTCATTTTGGATCTTTACCTTGGAAAGGATATTCATGCCTTCTTTTTCATCTTGATATTTGTAGACCACCAAAAATAATCGGAAGTATTTTGATTCGCTTTTGTTTTGTGTTCTGCTGCTTATATTTTAATTTATGGCCAAGCAAGTCATCTCATAGGGCGCTTTTATTTTTGTGAAATACGATACTTTAGTCTGAAGCATTTTTTCGTTGCACCTTAAATATCTTAATTTATGATATTTCATTTATGTGATGAGAGTTTTTTTTTATTTTAGGCTAAGTAATGAAAAACTGTCAATAACATATACAGTAATTATATGCTTACTTTTCAAGGTATTTGAAGGTATTCAAATTCTGCTTTATGAATAATAACAGCATGAATTTTTGGGCTTAAATATTCCAGTTACGTGATAGTCCATTAAAATAAATATAAAATGCCTTTTACACGAAGCAATATTAATGGCAATATGAATAAAATGAAAAAAATACGATATAGATAAAAAAAAAATGTCGTATAAGAAGAAAAATTAAAGTAGTATATTGTTGGGAATTATATTAAACCTATATAATTTATTTCCGAATATAGTTATAAAAATATATTGTAAACATTCAAAAAAATGACCATACGTTAAAATATGTATGTTAAGAATAAAATAATTTTCCATTTAAATTGTACATGTAAATGGAAATAACAATAGAAAGTATTTGCTTAAGAACACGTAGATTTTCACAATGTAAACACTTATTTGGTTTTTTTATAGCAATTTGTTTTTAGTCAACTGCTCAATAATTGATTGGATAACTTTCGTCCTTAATTTTTGGTTTTATAATGAATAATTTGTTGGTAGAAAAATATAAAACAAGAACTTTAAGCCCGTAAAATACACAGATGTTTTGAAAATTTTTAGTTCACTAGAATTTATGATAGAGACATAGTCAATGGGACAAAGTACTTTCAACATTATTTGATCCCCTTTCACGCAATGCTTACAAAATATTATGTAGGTATACATCCATAACAAAGAAAGGCATCAATCATAAATGACAATCCTTCAGAATGAAGACAAAGTGTCATCTTTCAGGATCACGTCAAATACAATCTGTGCCAGCTATATTTAATTAAAAATCCCGAGTACGCACTCGCAAAACATCATCCATTTGTTTTTTCGTATAAAGAGTCTTACTCATTTTACGACAGTTTGCGGCTATTATAAATGTTTTTGCCAAGATCTGTACATATTTTCTCTAAACAAATTAAAATTTAATAAATGAAAAAAAATTACAAGTAAACCACTTTATTGATGTCAATAGAACTCGATTTTATTTGTAGATTTAAGAACAGTGATTTACGCATTGTAGGTATGTATTTTTTTTCGTATACATTTCACCTACCAATCAAGAAGTCGATAAACATGCACGCTTATGTAGCGAAGTTCGTGGGTTTGAACACTACAACTGCAATCTATTTTTAAAAATCAGTATGCAGCAGTAGATGCTTAATGGATTGAACAATTGACTGACAGCTTATGAATATATATATCATAATAAATATCCACCCTGTGGAGATCCATATACTTATTCCTTTATTGATTATCTATACACAATGGAGATCCATTATTCAAGATTCAAAGTAAACATAATAATTACATGAATTATATGAAATAAAATTGCTTTCGGCTTGCTGCCAGTACCTGCCATATATATTTGAAGTTGCTCTTTTTATCCTGATTATAATAGAACTTTGAAAAAAACTTTGTAAGTATCAATCCTACTGAGAATTACTTTCATAATTGTTTAAGTATCGTGTAAAATAAAAAAAAATTCAGTCTTTATTTGATTTATTATAAATAATGCTGTTTTAATAGTATAATTGTATCAATCACCACAGTATAAAGACTTATTTTGATAGATAAAAAATAGTTTTCGGGCAATCGTTTAACTCCTCAGTCCAGAGGTCGGTAAACTGCGGCTCGTATACACGTGTGGCTCTTTTTTCCGTGAATAGATGGATTTTTTCTTCAATTTTGCGATGTTTTTGTTAATTCTATGTAACTGATTGAATATTCTTTGAGATTTCTCGTTTTTTTTGCTCTTACACGCTTCCTTTGTGGCTCAAGAGTTTGCCGACACTTTTCTTAGTCATCCGGTGTATGTTTAAATTGTTACATGGTTTTATAACTTGAATTTACATTGTTATTTGCTTAAGCGCACCGTTATTTATTCGCAAAACTTTTAAAACATACGTCTTCATTTAACAGACTGTGGATATAATTGTGATACAAAAAAGATATGAACAGTAATCAAAAAAATATATATGTAGATATAGTTATGTTATCCGCCAATTTATCTTTCCAGATGTTTACGAATTAATATTGGCAGCTGAGTTAATTTGGTTGCCGAGGCCGAGAAATTCTTTTAGAAAAACAATGTTTCACCATTAAAGTTCTAGTGTACCATTGTGTCCACAAAAAAAAGAGCGACGGAAAACAACTTTTCGAATCTTTTCACTGGTGACTTGGAATATTTACACTGCAAAAAAATATCATTTTTTTTTGTACATTTCTTAAATTATTAACTTAAATTTTCAGATTTGCCTCTAGTATTTTATTAATTACTGAATACTGTATCGTATTTTGTTGTACGAGATTACTTGTTATCGCAGCCTGATCTTAAAAATCATAACGGATAACAATTTATATGGAAGATTATTATAATTAAAAATATAAATATTATATTTTCTCAATAACTATGCAATTTCTGAAACGAACATCTGTGACTCCTTATAATATATGACACTTATTTAGAATGATTCTAATTTTAATTAATATTTTCGACTGATGGTGCTTGATGGAAATTGATTTTAAAT
>JAGVSQ010002802.1:0-23464 GCA_022683975.1 Rhyacophila evoluta | reverse complement strand
GCGTATTTTAACCGTGATTATTTTCAAAGTAAAATTAATTTAATCTAATGAAACATATGTTAAGTAAGTAGAAACAAAATTTGTGATGAAATTGTGGAATTATTTTTTTATTTTAATTTGAACTTTGAATTTTAAAAATTTTGAGACTTTAGGATCAATATTTTTAACCCTATCTACAAATATTCTAATTATATTTTTTTTGTTGTTTTAATGTACATTTTTCAAGTAAACTTAATAATTAAATGATTCCTGCATACATCTGATGCAAATGTGTTATATTTTGGGAACCACTGATACAGTTACAAAAGTTTTGAAATTTCGCAGATATTAAAGAAAAAAATGACATGGCGTATTGTTTTATAACAACAAACAACTCATTTTCATGCCTATTTCACACTAAATAAAATAGTTTATATGTTATTTCACGGAAGAATTATATTACTTCCGTTTGATGGCGTAATTATTTTTTATGAAGTGATATTAAATACATCGTAACTGTTCTCTTATATCTGCAGCAATCAGCCTATTTATACTGAAAAATGATGAACTTAAAACTTAACTTTACTTAACTTAACTTAACTTAACTTTTTTTATGATAAATGATAAACTTGTTTAACTCAATATAGTTATTTAATTAGGCTTTTCATTTTAATTTTTCTCACACGATAGACTGATTGTTCTTGAATACAAATTTAAATTAGTGAGTTACTATGCCAAAAACTAGTTAACTCTACTTACTAACAAAACAAATTCTACTTCTAATACCTTCTGGATACTAAACTTTTAGATATTAACCCCTATCAATAACCCTATGCAAAATCCTCGGTTCTTGGGTTTGTTTAGACTATATGCTTTAAAAAAGTCTTTATTTTTGTTTTCCATGGCTTTATAGGAGACTTAACGCTTAGGAGATGATTATTTAAAAACCATCAAAACGGTATCAAGAAAATTAAAATATACTATTTATTTATTATAATATCATTTTATGGAAGGCTTTGTGGAAATACCGCGATAAAAAATCGTATAGAGCTTAAAAAGTACATTTTTTTAGAATTTTTTTTATTTAAATTTATGAAGGTCGATTTTACATAATAACTTTCATACGACTTTTTCGGTGTTGTCTACAGATATTTTGAAAATGACGTTATAGAAGAAAAAGCTATTGAAATTTTGTTTTTATATATTTTATCAAATATTTTATCATATAATTAACAAAATATTAACGAGAGAGTTCTGTTTCCTACTTCAATTACGGCTTATAAGGATATAAATATAATATATAATGATAAATCTCATTTTTGCTTTTTTCTTTGTTTCAGAATACAAATATCGCCCAATGGATCAAGTTTAGTGTAAAACATCTTTTCCAGTGAGAATTATACATCATATTTTTTTCATTCAACTATGTTTTACTGGACGTCTCAAAAACCTCCTTATCAGTGCATATAACTTATTTTTTACGATAAAAAGTGATAGTGTGTACAGTGAATTTGTTATTTTTTGAGAGAACGCGTAGACACCCGACAGGCTGGATCTAACGTATAGTGAGTATCACGGACCATCATTTATAATATATGAATAATCATCACTAATATAACCGCTATTGATAATCTAAGATGGGGCTAAGATACTCAAAATATGGAGATACTTAACCACCAACATTTGGACTTGTATGTAGAATTACAATTATTTGGTTGCTATTCAAGATGTACCACAGTAACTAAATTTGTCTCTCTGATAGCGTAGTTGGTAGCGTACACGCCTAGCAATCCGGAGAATGCGGATTCGATTTCCCATCCGTCGGATTTTAAAAATCCAAAAATGCAGGATGGATATCCATTAGGTTGAGTAATTGTCTGATAAACAATTCTCGTGAAAAATAATCTGTCAAGACGTCATCACATTGCGAAGATTCATAGACTCCCTCTTTCAGACTGGGTATCTTCACACTGTGAAGATCCATATTCTCTATGCTGGGAGCGAACATGGTATATATAATAAAATAAACTAAACTATATTTTATATTTAAATATATACGACGGGAATATGTTTTCCTATATATTTATTTTGAATTGTATTGATCTATCATTCATTATGCTGAATTGTAATGAATTGCCATATTTATTGACAGCAAAGTTTTCTCCAGTCGATTTTAATTTCAAATCCTCTAGTGGCACAAAAAATCAGGGCTGTTGCATAGCGGGTAAACAAATTAGTTGGATATCCATGTCGGATAAATGCAATCTAAAACTGTTACAACTGTCATAAAAATTGGTAAAAATTAATAACCTTTATAATTGTAATTTAGCTGCTGTTGGTCTTCCCGATATATGAGAAATTAGAATACACGGCTTGGGGTAGCGAGCATGATTCAAATCGCTTTCGGATTAAAAAAAATAATCTAAGAACACAGAATTGGATGTCTATTCAGTTGAATAATTGGTAGACAACCAACGCTTGTAAAAAAACCTATCATGTCTTAACATTGCGGAGATTCGTGTGCTCCATTTCTGGAGTGCAATTTTTCACGCTGTGTTAATTAATGAGCTCCACTTTCGGAGCGAATATGGTTAAAAATGGTGGTATACCAATAAATGTTAAATCAACTAAGATCTCAATGCTAACTTAATTAGTACATACACTTTCATTATATTTCCTTTACAAAATCCTACTTGCATTTAATGAAAGGACACTCCCTGAATTGATGTAATAAATTATGTTACTACGTGGGGTCAATGTAAACAGCATTCTTTATAGAACTAGGAACTAGGACACTATATGCCAATTTAATTAGAATTTAACATGTTTATTACTTATTATAGAATTATGAACGCGAATGCAGTCTACATGTTGGATTGAATGCATTTTTAATGTCTGCTATATACAAGACAGTGACGTACGCATAAAACAATGCAGTATAATTATTGATTTATAATAAAATGTCTTATAAATAAATAATTAACCGACCACTTAATTAATAACAATTAATTAGTCAACCACAAACCAAATAACCTATATGATACATGTATTAATAATTCCAATGGATTGGGCACCCTCGCCGTAAGGATTATTTACTTCCTTTGGAAAAAAGTACTATTTTCAAGCTTCATAATTATAAAGAAACCCTGCTTAGAAGTGTAAACTTATTGGGCTTAGTTATTCTTCTAATAAGGATTGGAATGAATTATATTGGAGGAGTTTGTTTGAGGTATATCTCAGGTTAACCATAGTTTCCCATAGCATTACGGTTATGAAACTTTATATTTTCAGTTAAAATATCAAAATATTTATTTTAAAGATAGGATTTAAATATTTATTTAAGTCGTTTTAGTGTAAATTTGGTCGAATTACTATAGTATTGTACAATTTAAAAAAAAGTATTTTAATGGTTTCCTAGATTACTGAATTCCTGTGTATTCTAAATAATTATATTAATTATAACAGTTTGTAGAGCACTTATTACTAAATTAGTACACTAGCTGTACCCGGCCACGTGTTGCTGTGGCTCAGTATGATTGAATGGTGCTATTTAAAAAAACATGTTTTTACCTGTTACAAGTGTGACATCTATACATCTATAGTAGGTATATAAACACACACGCGTATTCAAATGCAACGTTATGTAAATATTTCAAAGCAATCGGTGAAGAGCTTTCGGAGATTTAAGATTTTGAACTAACAAACCTTCGCATTTTTATTTAAATGCATAGATTGTGGCGACAAATTAATTTTTAAACTTATTGAAAATTTTAAGGTTGCATATTAATGAAAATGAGTTTTCTTAGTACTATAAACAATTCAGCACGTCTTTGGAAATTTAAACGCTGTTTATTTTTTGTGTGCTTTTTGTTGTTTATTGTTGCAGTTGCTAACATTCGTATTTTATTAGTTTATAATATTTATTTATACTATAGGTAGAATAAAAATTCAATAAACTTGCATAATTTTTTTTTCTTCAGCTTGTATGTATTTTAAATGTATTAAGCACGTCGTTACAGCATTTTAACTGAATATTGTGAGTCTGTGTTTTTTTTTTACCATACTCGCTTCCAAAGAGGAGCATTTGGATCTACACAGTGTGAAGATATGTCTGAACAGATTATTTTTCACAAACATTGGTTGTCAGATAATTGCTCACAACTTGCGGATCCAAGTGACGCACGCTAATATTTAAGCCAGTGCTCCACAACCGCTGTGCTGGATGTGTCGTGGCACATTACTTAAAAATAACATGAGAACTGACGTTTTATTTTCTTACTTTTGGCGTGCCGTACAATTTCGGGAAAAACATCATATGAGACGTGAAAGATTAAATGTTATGGAGCACTGCCTTAAACCACCGGATAGTGACAGTAATATAATTACTATCGTGTGATGATATCTCATAACAACTTATAAATTTGTTAGAATTCAACCTAAAAGTGTTTACTTCGTCAGCCTATATATATTTACATGCATGAATTACTTGTTAATATAATTTAACAAATAGTATAATTTTTTTCAAATATAACGGCGAAACGCGGGTTGTGAATAATAAATAATATGAACATTACAATTCTCAAAGAATTTTGATGTAAAATTATTAACACTAATTAGATGTATATATATATATATATATTAATTCGGAATCCGTTTGGTTTTTGAAGTTTGGTCATATATTTATTTTTTTGAGATTTTAATTATTTAACATATCACAAAAAAATAAATAGATCAAATGATTTTATCGGTATTTCATAGCAACGTTTCTCTGGTAGTACAGTAGTTAGCGTGCATGCTCATTTCGTTGAACAGGATATGTCTTCACATTGCGGAGATCCATATATTCCACTTTTAGAGAGGACATCTTCACAGTGAGTAGATCTATATGCTACACTTTCGAAGTAAACATGGTAAAAAATATATATAAACGTCAGAATGACTACAAAAATATACCACATATTAATTTGTACCACAAATATTTTCGATTTTTTACTACGCAGTATCCTTGTGATGGTTTTTTTTCAGATTACATTCAGATGTTAAGAATTTAGTGCAACTGAAAATTAATTAGTGTATTTTAATATTTTTTACACCGTTTATTAAGAAAGTCACTGCATTTTAATGTGGAGTCCAAGAAATATATTCATTTTAAAACTAGCTTGAAATAAATACAAATTGATTTCTTTAGATATGTATTGTAATTATTATTGAAAGAGATTAAATCTTAGAAAGACTCACTGACATTTTACTTGTATAAGCTCAATCTAAAATCAATCATTCGCTAATAACTTAGTTGGCATTTGACTTACAAAACAATTCAATACAAAATGCATTCAAACAAGTCACTCGAGTATTAAATTGTGTTTAATCATAACAAAACGAATGACACACAATAAGATTGACATTGGCGCCATAAAATAATGCTTTTATTTCTGATAATCTTTAAATAAATTGAAATATATCTTTTTTAAATGGTGACATATCCATATTCTATAGTAGACGGTCGATTTGTCATCCTTTTGTATGCAAATATTATAATTGGCAAAGTGTACTGTATTTGTTTGTATTTCACAGTGATTTCGTAATATAAGTTCGTTGTAAATTTGATCAACGTAAATAGTGTATTGTATAAATTTCTCTACTATAAATTAGTTTTAAATTGGTATTTTTTTAACCTTTTTACGTATATTTTATACAATATTAATTATTTACAAGAGTCTTCCCGTTAGAGGTTGGCGTGCACGCCTTGTATGCACATGGAGTGCCGGATCGATTACCACAGACCAGGATGACCATCGGCTTGAGAAATTGTCTGGCAACCAATTCTCATGAAAAATATTCAAGAAATGTTTTCAAATTATGACAAGTATCTACATACTGTGAAGTATGTAATGCTTGTCATAGTTTCAGTTTAGCGTAATTAGACTTCAATAATAATAATATATTATTTTATTATACATAAATCTATTTCGGATTTAATATTATCACCATTTACAAAATTGAGAATGTATAATAAATCTTTCCAGTGTAAAGATGAAGAAAATACTTTATTATTGTTCCTTAAATTGCATATGTACATTTCTTTCTCATAAAATTTATTTGCAAATAATGAGTAAGTTTACGATAACAAATAATAGTTTACTATAAGTAATGGTAACCCTTAACTGATAAAATAACAAATATATCTTTTTTTCTATTGCATACAATAAAAAACATGTAGTACTTTAACAAATTGCAATAAACTTCATTATATTAAGCATAGTAAGGTAAATTAATATGATTCCCATAAGAAACAACACACAAATCAATACAAGAAGTATTTCTTACATCCAAGTTACAATAAAAACAATATTATAGGTAGTCGTGGGTGAACGATTATAATATAAGCTCTTCAGACTAGGAAGTACGAGGAGCTCGTATCTTTTTACATCAAACATATGATGTTTTTTAGTTCAATAAATGAACAACATTACATCTCATCGGTTCGTTGCTCTCATACATGAGTTTATAATAGTAGAAAAACAAAATTTTAAATAGTAAAAATCAGCGTGAATCATATGAGGGTTTCTTTAAATTATGAGTTGATAAATGAAATTATGATACATTTCAGTGGAGGCTTGTGCTAAATTACAAGTAATCGAACATTCAAATAATTATTTACTTAACCGTAAAGTTTAAACGTGTTTCACTCAAATAGAAAATTTCATCAAGTAGGTTTACAATATAGTTTTACTGATGTAACATTGATAATTGAACATGAAAGTAGATACTCGTATATTGAATTTCATGCTATTATTTGTAGAATTATTTCAATGCTTAGTGAACTTGTTAGCATCAAAGGCATGAAATCCTGAAACGTTTAAAAATATACACATATGCAAAATTATGAAAGTAATTTGTATTCATATTCAACAGTCCATATTTTAAATCGTTTTCTAATTTGGAAATGACTACTGGTAACATAATACTCCTCATTAAATATATAGGAATATAGATGTCAGTTTAAAATTCAATTTTATTTAAAATATCCATATATTATTCTGGTTATGTTCCGTCTCAAGTTTCAATCATTTATCAAAAATATATATGCGTAGAAGAGACGTCTAAATTCAACACATTTTATGGACTTTTTCAAATATTGTCGTTAATTTTATAAGCAGTTATTATGATTGGAACCGGAATAATGATTTAAAATATTTTCATGTTTCAGGATTCGTATTTGTATTATAAAGAACTAGTTTTTTCTCGTATATGTAAAATATAAATAAAAAACAGGTTATATAATTGCAATATTCACATTTAAAAAAATAAAATAATTCTTTGATTTCAGTTTGCATTATAAAATAGTCATTCTGAAATTCAATATTATTCTTTCAGTATAATTGGATAATTAGAAATCGATAAAACTTTGTAAACTTGTGGCATTATTCGAGTATCTCTTATTGCATTCACCTAATTGAATTCTATTTTAATTTGGTACAGTTTCTAAAATTAACCTTTCGGCCAAAATTGTTTGATTGGAATTGATTTAAAGTTCAAAGTCGTTTTAAATTAACAAACCGTAATTATTCTATCTAGTAAATAATTATGTCGATAGAAAGATATCTTGTATAATAAGGTAAATTGTGTGATTATTTATTGAAATGTTATGGTTTAATTTATGTTTAATATTTTTCTATTTGCACGCGTCTAAATAAAAATGTTTTATGATCGAAATAGTTGAACACAAAAGAGAATCATTATTTTTAATACTTTAAATCAAAACCTAACAAAATTTCAACGCAAAATTGAAAGAGAACTTGCCATAAAACACATAATCACTGAGTATATGGTTTTTGTGAATTAGTTAATTTTTATTCGTATTTTTATTTCAAGTAATGTCGATAAATACATAATCTACCTTTATAAATTCAAGTCTGATTATGTATAATTATTTAATCAAATATAATATTCAAGCAAGTAAATGCCGGTTCAACTTCTTTCTAATCTACATATTTGATGATATATGAGGTATGGATGACAACTTTTCTTTTGGAGTGTTGATCTATTACAAAAAATCGAAGAAAGTGGCTTTGTCGTTCATTCTATCTGGAACTCATTTTGAGCTTTTATTGTAGACTCACTACAATGTATAAAATCAATTTGTTATTTAATTTAACAATCATTGAATAAAAATAATGTTTATAATAACTTTTATAATAGGCTAGACATTTTTGTATAGAAATATAATTAAATGTTAATAGATATTAATCACATTCATCGTTTGATTATTATAAATAGAATGATAAATGTTGATGTGTAATAATAATTATATTTCGTAGTAATTTAATATTTCGAATATTTTTCAAATATTTTGAGCTTTTTTGAGAGGACGCAATGTTTCTTATTATCAAAAGCTCATGCCCTTCGCACTATCTGTGGGTCCATCGCTTTTGTTTTGGTATACGTAGCCCGTTTAATAGTATAGGCTCAGAAAAGACATGAGGGCATTCTGTCCGTATGAGTCATGCATTATTTATAAGGAACATCTCTTGTTTATACTTTTTGCGACATATCCGATGCCTTAGGCTTGTTATAAGGTTCTATATACTTATACACAAAATGGGATATTCAACCTGCCTGTCAAAAATTTAATGGAATTGGGTCGACTGTTTTAATATTTTGTCGTTATGAAGTAGTTTTAATAAAAAACATAGTTGACTATTGTAATAATCAATAGAATATTAACTTTTACTTCTTCATTATAGTGTTATCATTTAAATTTAAAGGATTCAATCCATCCCAATTTTAATTGTCTCACTTAATTTTTTTTTAAATATATACTCTCGAAAAGTGAAGTGTAAAGATTCTGATAGTATAATATTCAGTCTAAAAATATATTATATGAATATCTTTAAAACAAGGATTTGTCTTAACAGATATTTTACAAGAATTGGTTGTCAATTAATTGTTCAAGTACTTGGGCACCCAGTTTCGCATCTTTGGATTTTTCAAAATCCTTATCAAGTGTGAACTGCGCGCATTTGCATCTTAGCCAACAGAAGAAATTGATAGACATATAAACCTGTTTAAGTGTATTTAAATATTATTATTTATAAGCTATTATAATATATAATGAAAGATAATAGCTAACGAGCTTGAAATTCATATATAATCCCACCAAATCTGAATGCCTATGCGTCGTATATTTGAAGAGTGGCTTCACTTTTACTAATTGTAGTTACGATTGCCAATTCAGTCACCTAAGTGACTAAAGTAACAGATTTAATTTATGTAATTAAGTCTTGGTTACAAAACTTATGCGTTTGTCAAAATCATTTAATAAAAGTAAACCATTTATTATACTACCAACAGAGTGAAATAAGAGTCGTGTGCTGAAATTATTCCGCACTAATTAAACAAAAGTACAGTAGAAGGAAGAGTCCCTGTCAACCGTCGGAAGATCAAGAAGGGTCCCGCGGCCTCCTCTCGTCAACTGTAGAGGCTCTTGTCCTATTGTTCTCGAAGATTTATAGCCCACGAACTGAAATATCTGGTTCCCACTTGCTATGCTCAAACACTGCATCATATCCTTTTATTTAAACGTTGAATCGGTTACTGTTGAAAATTTTATTGAATGATATTAAATATGAAATTTTCACGATTAAAATTGTTATAATCAATACATATAATTATCAATTTTTACCATTGTGTTATGATAATAATAATCTACAGGAATATATACTTTGTTAATTGCTAGTTTGATTATGGCGGAATCACCAAGGCTATAACTATACATTTTTTACATTGTTATATATATATAATTAGGTTCGCGTAAACGGTAGCGTAGAGGTTAGTGTACGCGCCTAACATTCAAAGAACGTGAGTTTGATTTCCACATCTACAAGATTTTGAAAAAAAGTCGAAAATATAAAACTGGATGCCCATTGGGCTGCAGAATTGTTTGGCAAGTAGTTTTCATGAAAAACAATCTGTCATTTGAACATTGAAGAGCTCTATATACTCCACTTTTAGAGCGGACATGGCTTAAAGAGTTATTCAATGCATAAATAAATAAAATCTACAATCATCTAATTGTCTTAGAAATTCGATCACATTCCTGTATCATAAAATTCAATACAAGACAAAATAGATTTTTTCCTATGTATCTAGAGCAGAGATGGCTTCTTAATGTGAAAATGTATCTTGATATATTATTTTTCACAAGGATCAGTAAATTAAGCCAACTTATTGCTCGAGACATAGAGCACCCATACCTTGCATTTAAATACACATCAATATACAGGTTTATTTGGCACTGATCATTTCAATATATAATAATGATAATACGCCAAGTAAATCCTGTTATTTTCCGATTATTGCTATAAAGTCGTACATATATCACCATATGTATATAATTCTACTTTATATGGAAACTATTCTAAATGGATTGTTTTTACAAAGATTTGTTGTTTGTTAATTATTATTAATTGTTCCCTAATTTATATGTATATGTTTAAATAAAATACTGTGCTTTGAATAGATCAGTGCACGTTTCTAAAATTCTTATCTAAATTAGAATTGGCTTAAGCAGTTTGCGGAGTTTGTTAAAATAAACTACAATACACGTAAACATTAATTATTTCCATTCAATCTTATCGCATTAGCATTGTTACTGTCCATTAGTATAACGTGTAGGTGAACAGGCTAAACTGATTAAAACATATTAATTATGTTCTTTACTTACATTGTAATTTTGTAACTGGAAATATTTGAATCGGCTTATTTAATTATGTATTTAAAGGATTTGTTTAATATGGAATGACAGTTTCCGCAAATGGTTAGTCTGACGACAATAAAATTAAGTATGGTTTGTTATCTTTTATGCACAGACAACTTACTGGATTAAGTCATTAATATAGTAAATGTCCGTTTATTTGTGAGCTTAACTCAAACAATCCTTTTATCAACGCCTTCTATCCAGTATTTATTAAATTATCCTAAATTACTAGTAACATTTCTAATCCACTCTACTATTTGGATATTTTGTAATGTTAAATACATACATTTACTTTGATTATATTTTCCTTCGCTTCTAGAATACATTTTCATATCCTAGTTACTTTGCATCATCATAAGTCACGCCAGTATTATTGATCTTTGCCAAATGCATTTTATAAATTGTAAAATCAAAAAGTTTCAGAATTACAGAATTTCATCTTTCGGAAGTAAAGATATGCTAGATTTAGGTTCTTCTATGCCTAGGTTATCCGCAGCATAATTTTCTAACAATTTCGACTTAATTAAATATTATTTTACTATTATAAAAATAACATCGTTCATGATTCATCGTTTATGTTTGATTCCATAGATTATTTGCTTACGTTTAGTTTAAATTTCACTCTGTAAACGAATTTTGATTATTATGATTTTGTGTTACAAAAAATATGTATGATAAAAAACTAAACACTTAATTGAACTCAACTCGATTACTGCGAATACAAACTTTTTATTTAAACTGATATTTAATTGCTATTTAATACATTCAGCTTTATTACATGAAAAAAGCTTCGTCTGATAATTGTCTATTTTTTTGAAGTTGACCAAACATTTTAGTAAAACAAATATTTAACTGTTTGATTATTTTTTTAATAAAAACATTACTTGTTACTGAATGTTTTTCTCTTCACATACAAAACTAATTATCGACTTTGAAACGCTGTACAATGAGAAATAAAACCTTTATTTTTTTGAATCTCGGAAGCGAACAAAAGCAAAAACATGTGAGACTTTTAATATAAAGCTCCATTAATTTCTTTTGAGCTGTGTTACATAACTGTGTTTTATAATATTTAGTATATACATTATAAGTTACGTAATATCCATGCACTTGACCATGTGAATCCAGAAGCATACATAACTTGTTTCAGCACACGGTTTGATGCGATTCAGATGTATACAGAATGATATTAAGTTTTTAATGATGTAAATTTCACAAAGACGAGACAATAAACACTATAATTAATTCATTAAAGTGGTTAATTATGGCGTCTTGGAGATATCATCGTGCGTATAATTAATTAAGTATATGATTAAAATGTTGTAAAATGATATGAAGTGTTTTTGAATACTGACAACGGTATTGACGAAGCTTCCGACTTTACGTGTGATTTTCTATTCTATTTATCATTCTATTCCATACTAAAATTTTGAATAAAAATAACACATTTGCCACACTCACTGAACTGTTTTATACATAGAATATTAATCTATGAAATATGAGATCAAGGCGTATAATGTAAGCTTTTCCTTGGTGTTTTATTTAATGAAACTTATTTTAAAGAAGAGATAAAGAGTTTTAATCTTATGTATATATTCAACGACTATCCTAAAATTATGCAATTGGCACTTATATATTAGTATTACTTTAGGGAATATCTAGGGATATTCTTTTATAATTTTCAATTATATCCTCGATACAAATGAAAAATTTAGTAGTACGTAAATTTCTATGTTTGCTATTATCAATGTGATGTATCCAAGCAAGTCTTGGTTCAATATTTGTGTATGAAAAGATAATTCTACAGTTTAAGAAATATTTGTATGAAAAAAGATATGTAGATGATTTTATAATTCGAATTTGCATATATGAACCAAATTCCAAGAGTCAAAACTATAAATTTTATCTTTTAATGGTATTGATAGAATATAGTGTGTGTATTTAAGGTATTTAATGTATAATACAGATTCTAGATTAAGTACTAAGCCATGTAGATATCCATTTACGAAAAGTTAAGTATTTTCCACATCCTATCTAACGTAGAATATATTTTTTTTATCATATTCGCTTCGAAAGTGGAGCAGATATATCTACACGGTGTGAATTTGTTCGCTCCAAAAATGGTAGTATATGGATCTCCGCATTGTGAAAACATGTTTTGACAGATTATTTTCCACGAGAATTGGTTGTCGCACAATAGCTTTACCCAATGGACACCCGGTCTTGCATTTTTGAATATTTGTAAATCCAGCATGGAAATCGAAACCGAATCCCCCAGATGCAAGGCGCGCACGTTAACCTCTCAGCTACCGGAGAGATTTTTTAATTACCGTTTTATATTATTGGTATGAATACAGAAAAGATTTTTATATTAATTTTCTATACAAATATATTAAAGATGAAATTTATAAAATAGGTTTCCTTATAAGTTCCTCTGGTGTCGCGTAATAGTTTTTAAATTAATTTTCTCTTATATAAAAGTTTTTTTCTTTGATTAGATTGTTGTGTGATAGAAAATATATTTCCAATATTAACGGGTTTTTTGTAGAATAATAAAAACATCTTAGACCATATTATCGAGTACTCCATGTATCGCTTACAGTACTTACATACTGGATGCAATTATGCAGACAACAACGCTTTGATGCTTCCCTTTATTATGGATTCACTTCCCGGTTAGGTAAGATGTCGATCATAGATCGAATATGAAGATTACGATGTACCGTATACATTACTACTTTTTATAAGACGCATTGTTGTGCGCGGGAACATTTAATAGTCAGGGAATTATTACTCAGCTTTGTAGGATTCAACAACAGTCGACGCACAGACGAAACCCGCACTGCTTCATCATACATAATTTATTATCTTATCACACATTTTTTTATTTTCTGCCTGTATATAAATATGAACGCACATTATTTATTTGCGTAAATTTTTATCTTCATCGGAAGAATATAGTTTCAATACCATCACAATGTTTTACATTATAAAGCATGTCGTTTTGAATAAATTAGAACATTTCAAAATTCTTCAGCCAAGTGATAAATAAGCCGTCTCCATGAACTTGATTTAAAAGCTATGCCTATATGTATGTGTTTTATGTATGTTATGATACAAATCACTTTTAAATTGCATCAGCATCAATTCGCAGAACTTCATTGTATAACGCTTACATAATGATATTAAATTATAATTATGTGAGCTAATTTTTCATGGATATTTTTATTCCAGAGCTATTATTAAACATGTATTTAGAAATTTCACGTAAATCTCAATAACTTTTACAGTTAAATAATTTAGAACTTAAAATCAATTTCCATCAAGCACCATCAGTCGAAAATATTAATTACTTAAATAATTATCGATAAATTACTTCAGTGACTTACAGTTTTTTTCATATGTTCCAACATTTATTTGACAAGCAAATTTTACTTCAATTAATGACAGTTATTATATTAGAATATATTAGCATTTGTTTTTACTACATATTATATTTAAATTTATTCTTACTCTTATTTACCGATACAATATATATATTCCAAATAGGTGTTTTCATTGCCCACCCATGAATTTAAAGTGTGACTTATTAATATAAAACCTAAAAAACTATGAATAACATAATACTTCACAGAGTGAATTACGCTTCGAACAGAAAATCACTTGGTTAATAATGCGATAAAAAATATTTTTTTGATTTACAAAATATCAACGATAATGAGACTACATTTCAAGAAATATGTTTTAATGTTTGTAAACTAAAAATAAGAAATAAACGTATTTGACAACTTTCAAAAAGAAATAGAAGAAATACTGAAGATTTTAAAGTAAAATCGCGTGATTGAGAAATTCTTAAATATGTAATATTATGAATGACTGCATTTTTCAGTAAAAAATATCCGGCTAAAATAGAACATAGAGCATCAAAATATTTCAACCAAGACATTTTGTTGCAATTAGAGCATGTAAAACAACTCTATTATTTTATGAATAAATAACACGGTCCATATGAAGTGCAAGCTTGCATGCATTTTAGACTTTAATAAAATAATCAAGTTTAAACAAGCTTAACAGAAAAATTAATACAAAAAATAGATATATTTTATTATATTTATAAGATTCTTCTAACTCTTTGGCTTCTATAATCTCTTTAAGTACTAATTGATTAAATTAT
Source organism: Rhyacophila evoluta (assembly GCA_022683975.1). Classification (NCBI taxonomy): domain Eukaryota; kingdom Metazoa; phylum Arthropoda; class Insecta; order Trichoptera; family Rhyacophilidae; genus Rhyacophila; species Rhyacophila evoluta. The sequence continues at coordinate 8,552 of JAGVSQ010002802.1, read as the reverse complement.
ATATTATAAAGAGACGAAATGATTCAATACGAGTATTTTTTTTGTGTTACACGTTAACGATATTTCATTGCTTAGAGTTTAGTACTTAATAATGAAGACAAATACATATTGTATATATTTAACCATGTCCTCTAAAATTAGAACATAATATGTTTTCAATAGTGTGAAAATGACCTGTAAATAAATGGACTATATATCCATATTATACAGTATTAGAATATTGGTTGTCAGCTAATTTTTAAATTGTATAATCGACATTGTCAGAATTCAGTTTATAACCTTTTAAAAGTTTTCTAGAATCTAAGATTCGGCTCCCTAGTAGTTGATAAGTTAGTTTACCGAACTGGTAATTTCTGGTTTGATTCTCACAGCTGTTAGATTTGATTTTTAAAGATGCAAGACTTAATGTTCAGTTGAGATTCGAGGGTTGATTACTTAACAGACAGCTTATTCTCGTAAAAAAAATGCCAAAATAAGTCTTGATAATGAAGGTCTATTTACTCATCTCCACATTGTTGAGATCCATATGCTCCACTTTCGGAGGAATCAAATTAAATAAAATAAAATACACAAATATTTAAAAACTGAATTTATGTTTATTTCGTGATTTTTGATCACACATTATAAATTGATATTGTATATATGATAAGCAAAACTACTGTCGTTTTAGATCTATGCCGATAGATAATAATTATTTGCATTTACTATTTCAACAAACTGAATAGAGTTATTGAGATTTTTTCTATTGTCAAGACGTTTTTATATTGATGACAGTTACGACGCGATATGGTTTATTCAAATTCGATAATCATTGGGTGGGAAATATCCACAATGTGGTTTGATTTGTATTCGAGTTGAACATATATTTACAACAACTGTTGTGTGGGCTAACGTATTTTTTATGTTAACCCGCCGTTTCTAATTCGTTAAATGATTTATATCGCGAGAATAAAAAATGTGGAGTCTTTAAATATGATTAATTAATCAGTTCTATTTTATTTTTAATTTTCAATCCATATATTCTTGTATAGATCCGTATAAACATTATATATTGAAGCATTCAAGCTTACAAACCGTACAATAAAGCCTGAAACTAATATAATATATATTTATGCTCGATCTAACTATTTTTATTAAATATGAAATAATGTCAAATAGTTAGAGCTTAATTTATGAATTGGGCTTAGCTTAAATTATTCTAACCTTAATAAGCTAATTGATCGCTTATTAAACAATACTAATTACGTAAAGAATTATTCGTCAATCTAATGTCACTTAATTAAATTAAATTTTAATATTTTATATACAAATTTAAAATAATTTTGGAATGAAGAAAATTATCGTGCCATTTAAATAAATGTTTCACTTCCTCTATATGTTATTTATCTTCTCCGTTTATTATTGAACTAAATAAAAATGTCACGGTCATAGCAGAGGATGGACATCATGACTAAAGAGTTTTAGAATATGATTTTACAAAAAGACAATTTCGTTATTATGGTCAGCGGTTTTGAATGTGGAGTACGTTTGATAATTCCTAAATTTCCTATGTAAAATGGTGATTAAAGTAGACAGGTGTTATTCTGTTCACAGTAAAAGATAGACGCTAAAAATGTACTAAACATGTATATTGTATTTGAAAGATCATTGCTTACTATCTATAAAATATATTTAACGGGCTTATTAAAGCTGGTATAACCTGGGGAGATGCAAAGTGACTATTAAGAGATCATCTTAAAGGTGTTACGGGATGGCTCTATGCTCCATGTAAGAATAAGAAATGGAGAAAAAAGAATATTATATATTATAAATTGAATAAAATTGAGATATATCACGCATTACATCCACAATAAATCGTAGTCAATGTTGTACATTCAGCAATTAATAACTATAGTTTTCGTCGGTGTGTGAATATAAAGTTTAATATTCGCTATGAAGAGAAGCAATCTAAATATTTTTACGAACGTGTGGGACTCCCTGCTATTGTCACAGAATTTAGATGGCGCCAATATATTTTGCTGAATAAATATCACGACAATCTCATTGCTTTTTGAAACTATAATTTGTTTTCTATTAATAATTAAACCGCAATAATACCGTTGTATTTTACCTTCAAATGTCAAGGCTCAAAGGCTAGAGAATGGATAAGAGATTTCTGCTTATTAACCATGGACATTTGCGATTTATAATGCGATAAAATGCATTCTGTGTAGTAAAAAGTACAGCTAATTTATTATACGTTTGACATGTGCAATGTTTAATCATTTGATATGCGCTTTATTGGATACGGTAAAAAATAAAATGGTTATGTTTGCGTTGTATCCAACGGAGAATATTTTACCATTCAGTAATAAATTACAAGGAAATATATATATTTTTTGTAATATCGTATTTTGACGATGTGTGTTTTTAGCATAGTTGTTTATTGTTCGCAAAATGTTTTATTTATAGTGTATATATAATATTAACATGTTTGCATAAAATGTACCAATAACTAATCGATGAATTGTATTGTGTTACGTTGTATTGTATCAGTTATTGGTTGGTTTTACCAAATATTCAATTTAAAGATTCAAAAAATATATCAGTATTCAGTTTTAAGACCTCGTATTTATTAATCGATAAATATTTAAATGTACTGAATAAGTATTATAGTAGGCTAATATACAGTTGCATACTAAAATTGTGCATACAGCACGTGTGATATGAGTATACTTTTATAATACGATATGTACTCGTGATGTTATCCCCTAGATTTATCTTAACTGGTAAAATAATTACTTTAAAATGCTTAAGTTTCCAACCAACTATTTAATTTCCTTTTTGTATTTATTATATAAAATTTACTGAGCACCAAATATTTTTTGTGTTGGTACAAATTGTTTTCACGATATTTGTTAAATTCTGAAGTCCTTTTTGATAAAGACATATCTTCAATTCAAACTGTAAATAGTAAACAATTTTATTTGTTGATTTTATCAAACTCCTTGTGTATTAGTTCTCACGATAGCCGAGATTTCAGTGAGTGTGCTTCGGAGTCGGGATCTAATCCCATAGCTGTATGATTTAAAAAAATCTTAGGATACTTATTTTTAACTATTTGACGTATAACCATTTTTTTTTGTAAGTTAGTCTACATTACGGAGATATATACTTTTTTTTTCTGGGGTGGTCATTTTCACATTATTGAGATTCATGTATTCCATTTTCGGAGTGGCTTTGTGAAAAATATGTATAATAATTGAAAGATTTAAGTGTGTATAGGATTTGACAAAATAATAAAATTTTGGTGAGATAAGATATCCACTCCGAAAGTAGGGTATATGAATCTCCGCAATGCGAAGACGCCTTGACAGATTATTTTTCTCAAGAATTGTCTGTCAGACAATTGCTCAACCCAATAGGCACCCAGTCCTGCAGAGAAAGTCCGAGTCTTGGGGGCTGAGGGGCAGGGGGCGCGGAGGTAGCTCCAGAGACATGCGTCGACCTCGCCGCGACGCTCCGTTCAGATCTATTTAGTGAGATTTACTGTTATATATAATTTCAAATATCACTATTATAGCATCATGGATTACATCGATTAATCGTAGTTAGTTCACTATAAACAGTTTTAGCCAAAATTGTTGAAAACAAAACAAAAGGTTTCAACCTCGTCTATTAATATTTTCCAAAATATTTAGATACATCACATATTTAGTGCAATAAATGTCAATTTTCAAGTTGAACGAACTCGTACAATTCGATAAGAAATATCTTGATTTTATGATTTCATTTCAAATGTCAGCAAAAATTTTTGCATACATTTAACGATCATATTTGCATATTCTTTATTTATACGCATATTTGTTAGACATTTACATACATACTCGTTTTATTTGACATGACGTTTTGAGAATGTAAAGAAATAACACTGTCGAATCATATAAATAACATCTTACAATATTTATTTATTAAGTTTTTATTTTAAAAAATGTATCAATATTTTACACAAATAAAGCTCTATTCACGATTTATATACGGCAAAGTCTTATTTGTAAGCTTAAATTGTATATTTTTAAGTACTCAAGATAAAAACTTTACATCACCTTTCACTCTAAAATTTTGTCTTTAAAAATATAGCAGCTTCTTTGAATATTATCGTAAAATGCATCGACGCTAATTTCCTTACTAATTGCAATAGTATTTATTTTCTGGAACTAAAATTTAATAATTGTATGTGACGATAATAAAATACGTAAATTTGTTTTCACGGTAATGGCGCACTCACTATCAAGACTTTATTATGTCCACAGGACACACACAAATAAATTTACGGACAAAACTAGTAATTGTTACTTAATATGTCATTAACACTTTGAAACCCAAATAAAAATATATCACTGTCCATGATAGTGGCAAAAATTGTTACGTGTAGCTTTTTACAAATATCACGAACAAATTACTACAAAAATATAGGTATCTAGTTAAAGTATTGAACATTTGTATATTTTTTATTACATTAATATATTATCAGCTTTTTTCACTAGAATTCTAGTAATTTTAACACTCTTCATGGAGAGTCAAGCACCCTTTCAACTGATTTTGTGTTTTCCACATCAACTTTGTATCAGCAGCGTTATTTTTTCCTTCTGTGTTTATTTATATTATATATAAAATAACGATACATTGAATATGGTCTGTTTTAGTTTAGAATAATTGTTATTAAATTGAGTCCGACGCCTACAAGTTCCAGTATCAATTACGTGATGACATTGTGTTTTGTTATGGTTTAAGAGTAAAGGTTTCCAATTACATTACAATAACAATGATAATGTTGAATGAAAGTTAGTATTCGCACACAATATATTGTTACTGCCAGTTTTTTTATTGATGATTTTTTCCACCGATATTTAAGCTGTGTTATCATCATCAAAACTAATAGATCTTATGCAGTTTTAATGGTGTCAATAATTTTTGGCTGAATCGGTAAAACTTATTGTACTTACAATTATATATTTTTATATTATACATGCATTAAATCGAAACAGATATTATAGATATTTATTGATAAAATACAGTAAATTTAATCACTACAATGTTGAGCTAAACTGTATCAAGATACTGTATTTTTGATAAACATTTGTAGACAACGTGCATCTTCAAGTCTAAGACAAGCCAGAATTCTGGTATACTAAACTTTTGAATTTTTAATATTTCGGAACTTTGATGGACTGAAAATATTCTATATGTGATACACTGGTCAAAAGATCTGAGGATTAAGTTCTTTTGTAGATGCTTTATCATGGGGTAAAACAGAATACTGGCATATTCTGATTTTGGTATCTAGGTCCCTCGTGAAGAGATCTGTGAGTTATTGACATTTATAGTTGACAACTTATGGCATAAAGTATATTATATCGATTGAAACAATTAAGAACTTCCATAGATTAAAGAAGTCAATCGATCGCATTGTCTTTTAAGAGAAATCTTAATTATTAAAACGTTTTGTAGAATCTACCAAAGAATTCTGATGTGATTAAAGAGAGTGCTAGCTTACACTTGATATTTTCTCCTGAAGTAAATATAAAGTATCAACATAAATAAGTTGAGAGCTATATAACTTTTATGGACATACACTATTTTTGATTTATTGGGATGTTAAATTAAAACAATAACTCGCTTTAATATACATATCATATTATCTAGAACCACTAGTAATTTAATATTGTTTATTTTAGTGATCTAGAAAGATCGCTTTGTTATGTAGTTATCTGAAACTTGTAGCATGATACCATATCCGCCCATCAGTCGATGTTTGTATTCAATCATACACCCGCCCATTCGATTGTTTCATACAAAATGAGATTACAAATTGTTATTATGACATTTACTGGATGAGAAATAGACACTCTCATTTCCTGCATTGAGTAATATCAACATGAAAACTGATACAATGAACACTGAAGAAAGAATGGACGATTTTTGACTTTTACTTACGGCGATCCGTAAAACAAATTTTTTTAAATTAAAAAAAAAATACACAAACAACACAAGATGGTCAAATAAAGGGTAGAACAATTTCAAATACTTCAGTTGTGATATTTCTTTTAAAAATCAAATTCATTGCAGAGCTTACAAAATGTAGACTTTATACAGCTATTTGAATAAAAGAAATCAGAACCGCAATGATTAGAATATAATTTCATAAACTCATAAAAGATACAGTGAGCTTTGTATTATTTTATTAATCAATAAGGAACAAAAGAATATTCATATATTTTATAGTAAGAGAGTATAAAGCCATATAAGGAAGACAACGAAGCTTAAATATTATAATTACTTTAACATTTATTTGCGATGATTGTAATAATTATAAAACGTTTACTTAGTCGTAAAATAGTGAGTTTATTTATTTTCTCTAACATTTTCATTGCTATATACTAAAATAAAACTATTTATTTTATATTATTTCCTATTTACTAGCTCATTTTCTTAAATAATATATCTAAATTTTTTTGTTCAGATGAGCTGTGTATAGAAAACTATGTTCAACTAACGTAATACACCAATAAATAAAAACAATGAAACTAAGTATTTATAAAATAATGAAAAAATAATTCAGACTTTCAATAGAAGATACTCAACAATCTAACGTTCACACTAAGTGGTCGAAATAAGTAACATAAACATACATCTAAACTACCATCTACATTAAACTCACATGTCTACCCGGTTAGGTTAGATGGTAGCGTGTGCACCTAGTAATCTGGAGAGTACTGGTTCGATACCCCATCTGTCGGATTTTTAAAATCTTAGAACGCAGCACTGGGTGCCTATTGAGTTGTGCAATTATCTGACAAATAATTCTCGTGAAAAATAATCTGCCTCCTCACATTGCAGAGATCCATATATTCTATTCAATTTTGGAGTGTATATTTTCATACTGTGTAGATTCATGTGCTCCACTTTGGGAGCGAATATGGTAAAACATATATTTAAAATAGATCATTGAAAGTTTATGAACAAGCGTAATAAAAAGGTACTGTATGTAGAAGTACTATAGAGATAAATCACGCTTAGAGTTGTAGATAGCTATTTCTCCTGCATATAATTGGCTAAGAAAATATTTATAAGTGCATAACAAAGTCATATTTATATTGTCATGCAAAGTAATCAATAAAAATCAGTTTTTTTCCCGCTTTGAAATAAAAAGGGATAATCATTTACTATGGCTGGATAAATAAAATGTAAATCTCTTCAGTCTAGTAGCTACATAACAATTCAACGCATTTAGATGTATATGTGAAATGTTGAACAATTGGCCGACATATCTTCACATACAAACTAAATTATGGTGTTTCAACTTTCGCTGAAATTCAACAACTCACACCAGTCTGACCTTGATAATACAACCTTTATTTTTGTCGCTGAAATCCTTTCTGTATAAATGAATTGTTTAGATTTTATTGATTCAAAGTCAAATATACGCATAAAATTATACTGAATATACGAAAATGATGTCTTAAACCGTATTCATCGATACATCACGATTTACTTCGAAATAATGAAAATTTGGAGGTCGATATGGAAACGGTTTTTAGTTATGGTCAAATCGTGGGACTTCATAAGAATTGATTTAAATTTATTGTAGTTTTTATATGAATAGTTTTCTCGTTGTTTCATATTTTCGATAATACCTGTCAGTGCGTGGGCTAGTTATTGGGTAATTGATGGTTCTTTTAAGATGATTTTTGAATACTATCTTATTTTACATATCAATAATGGCATAAGAAGGTCAAAGAAACAAATTTCACTACTGATTTAATTGAATTGTCCCAAATACATCCGTGCATAGTGATAGAAGGAATTTATCTTAAAGCATTTTTTCTCATGTTTTAAATCTTTTGAAATCGTAATTGTATTTATAGTTTTATTCTAATACAGTAGAAATTTGATAAAACATACTTATATGGGCGAGAGATTTTTCGTAAAACCATATATTCCGTTATATAAAATAGGTTTCCTAAATGCCTTTTTCATATAGAAAATAAACGCCAAAATACAACCCCAGTGAAGTTTCATTTAAGAATCAGGTTTTGCGTGAAACTTTGAAGTCTTTTAACTAACCCTTCAAAATTAAGATAATGCTAATATATATTGTATGAAAATATGGTTAAATTTTATTAGCTGATAAATAGTCAATACATTCTGTTAGATGGTTGAAATGCAATCTTATGCCCGATAATTTTATTTTTAGATTTGCTATTTCTTCTTCCTCGCTATTTTCATTTCCGTCCTCATTTTTCAAGACCATGAATTCATTTGCTATTTCACATTCAGCCATGATATGATACGCAGGGTCACTCTCATTTACTTCTTTACCAGCATTACTCTGTATTGCTTTATAAAGATCAGAAATATCTAACTATTCTTAATCTATAACCGCATCTTGGTCATCGAACAAAGTCCTTCGACCATTTTGCAATATTTTCACTTTTATTCTTTACAGATTTGTCTTCCGTTACATCCAAAGTCCGTAAAATGGAGATTATAATGTGTATGTATACATATGA